>JAULBW010001316.1:0-28085 GCA_032358265.1 Vaucheria bursata | reverse complement strand
TTTGTCCCAGTACTGGGAGAGTTAAGAGCTGTCGCTTGATTCAAACCCGTGCGACTACATCTACTTTAGTCCTAACAATGGCTTTCATCCAGGATTATGCCTTTATCTTGATTCATCTGGGAAACCAGAATCAATAACATCATTTACTGGAAAGCCTGCTTCAAATTCTTGCATACACTTTTAGAAAATGAATACTACTTGGCGTGTTTTGCATTGCACTTGATATTTTATCCAGATTCCCGTGATAAAAAGTAAATATAAATGGCTAACAGATGTTACAAAAAATAGGGGGAGTACTTTAGACAATAGAGTGTTTCATAGCATTTTGCTGCTGTGGTGTTCAGTAGCTTTTAGTCCCATACGCCGAGTAGCAAAACATCGGAAATACAACGAAGGGGGCTAACAATGTAATAATTTTCTTGCATGAAGAATATCATGCAACTGATTTTCTTGGTGCAACTCATGGTAGTCATCTGCGTGCCAAAAGAAGTTTGGTTTAAATTATTTTATCTTTTCTTTCACAGATTTCATCACCATTTCCTTGCAGATCTAAAAATATAGTCCTCTGTTATATATAGTTCATGAGAAAATGAACATGCATATAAACTAAAAAATGCAAAATTGTATCAAAATAAATCTTATCGAGTTGCTGATTTTCATGAGGTTAATATAGCAATTTCGTTTTTCCTTTTTATCTAGAAAAAGAAAAAAATATCTGATAAATACATAAATTTTGAATAATGCAGAGAATGTGATCTATGAACATCGAAAATGTATTAAAGTTTCAAAGGTAAATGAATAGATCCTGTAGCTGTGCGCCATTATCTCCGAATCGGATTCCTACTTCTTCCAAGGTAAATTTATTATTATCTAGTATTGCTCCTTTACTGTACAGCATCAAATTCTCTGCTTCAATTGAATAATCTCTGAAGTGCTCGCTTTGCGAAAGAATTTGCTTTAGTTCTTCAACTGTTGTCGTATATCCTGGGAAGTCTAATTGGAAATTAAATGCAGGAGAAAACGATTCAATAGTTAAGGAGTGTGTCCTAGGCATTGGTGGCATATGCCATTTATACTGGGTAGCTAGCAGTGATGATGTCAGGGTTGGCAGAGAAAACTTATGTGATCCGTGTACTGAAACCCTTTCTCCTGGTACTGAGGGAATGATTACAATCGGGAAAAGCCCAGATTTTCTGCATGATACTCCAGCCTTAACATTGCAATGTGCAGTTCCCATACATATACCATCGCGAAAGAATGTGAGCGTTTGTAATTCCTTACGAAAAAGAACGCCGACAGAAGTACCGGTGCTCAACTTCTCGCCATATGCACAGACAATGTTTCCGTGTCGTATTCTTCCGGCACAATCAAATGTCCAAATATGTTCCCGATCAATGCTGCCATAATCGGTGATTGCATCCTTATCACAGACGCCAATCTCCAGTCTTAGCCCTTTAAACTGTTGGAGTTCAATTTCCCAATAACAAGTTAGACCATCGATGCGTTCAATGCCCGTTATAACTCCATGACCTGGTCTAGTGATTCGACACAGCTTCTCTTTTTCAAGTTTGACAATCCCGGAACTCGCCCGAATTCGCATGCTTGGACAATGTGGCATCACATATCCATCCAATAAGTGGATGGATTTTTTGCTTACTTGAATCATTCTTGATGCATCAGTTAAAGACAGAATGCCAAGGATGCTTCGAAAAATCTAAGAAGAGAAATTAATAGTTCATGACTTAGGCCTTAGTACGAAAAAATCCCTCAGCAAACTTGATTAGATAATTCAAAGGCATATTACTTTTGACTAAAGAATGGTCTAAAAATACAGCTAAGCTTAACTTACATAAACAGATCATGAATCATGATTATTGTAAAGAAACGAGTTAAATTCTAGCGTGCGAAATGGAAGCTAACGTGTTTATGGCTTACCTCGTCTGGTATTTCAATCATACTTCACAAGAAACTATTGTAATAATCAAATGCCAAGAATTGCTTCAAATCATCGTCCTAATCTTCAAGCAATATAATGTACTTTCGAAGTGGCCGTACCATCATATGCCAATACAAACTTCAACGCCTATTTCGGCGAAACAAAAATCTTATTAATCTATGAAATTATCAATCTCTACGAATTGCAAGTCCTTTAGATAATTTTTCCGAGGAGCCAACAACAATCAAGGCACTTTAATAAGAAAAAGTTACTAAATTTTTTATTCAATTACATAAGAATAATAATTCAACTTTAAGTATTCTTTACGCCTAAATAAAATGACATCAAACACATGTTGGCTCACCAGGTTTCATGCAACTGTTCTATAATGAGTGCCTAGAAAACCTGGAAACATGCATTATGGTAATAAACGGCGAAATGAAGATACATTATGGCATTAAACGGCGAAATAAACATGCAACTGTGATTGGAAAAGGAGGCCATGCCCCAATTTATTACTGAAATCATGGATGACGTACTTATTTATATAAAAAGGTACTCGTTGATATTCATGAAATTTTTGTGATTTGCGCACATGAGTATATTATAAAGAGTATAATCGCACGAATATCCTTCTGAACAATATGGAAGCTACTAGTCATATTTCTAATGATAACAATTTCATACAGATATAAACCTCATGTGGCGATTCTGAATCTGGGAACGAAAATAACGTCAATATCAAGTGGAGCAGTCATACTCAAATTCAAGGTTGATATATGCAGTGAAATAGAAACAAGACTAAACAAAGAGGGATCATATTCTATGAATCACAAGCTAGAAAAGTGTTTAAAAACTCCAAATATCCAATGAAGTACAGTATGTTTCAACACTCTCCCCCTCCACGCTTAAAAGACGCTGCGCCTGGTTAGATAAGACGAGTTCTTGAGGAAGACAGTGGTACAGTGGTGATCTAGGCTGTGGGAAGAGGTGGGAAGAGGGGTAAAGAGGTTAAGGTTGACAGCAATTAAGCTATGCTATTGCCTGCTGAGATAAGAAGAGGCGCCTGAGAAGGTGGCTGGGATATAGTTACTGAGGGAGGGGTGCATCTGTGAAGGTGGCTAATATTGCAATCTAAGGAAGCAAATGAAGTGGGTTGACTTAGTGTTATATCGGAATTGAGTGAATACCTAGTGAGAGAAAAGAACTGGCAAAAAAGTAGTATTCTGTCAGAACTATTTAAGAACCTAGTGTAACATAAGAACTGAAGAGGCATAAGGTATAGACCTGGTATGAATTGAGTACCCGGTATGTTTCTAGTGTGAAGAGAGTACCATGTATGTTTCCAATGTGAGTAGAAAACTGGATATGAATTTGTATGAATCCGGAACAGGCCCAGTTTACAATGAGAGACTAGCTGAGGATAAGGGATATGGCACTGAGTAGATTAATGGGGGAATGGACTTTGAGCCCTTTGTGAGCTACAGCTAGAACTTGGTACCCTAAGTGTGTGAAGTGGGTTGTATGCAAATACATTGGTGATCAGCCACATACATTTCACACCTCTTAGATACTAGAAGGTAATCAGCATAGATGATATGAGTGTGGACTCATAGTATTGAGTTGGTACTGATGCTAGATCATAGAAATCTGAGAAATGAAGTGCAGTGCGGTGCATGAAAGTGCAAGAAACAGCTGTGCTAAATGTAAAGGGCAGCAGTACATGGTACAGCAGTACTAGGGACAGCTGTACTAGAACAAACTGCACCAATGGGAGCTGTACTGAGTTTTGCAGTGCAAGCAGTGCCAGTCCCTGCTAATGGCTACTGTGCCAGGTTTTGAACAACCTGCAACAGCAGTAATGTGTGTGCAGCTAAAAGCAAAGTTTGGTACGTAGGGAAGAGATTGCAATGAGAGTGTTGAGATGGTCAGATAAAGGTTGCAAGATGACCTCAGGGAAGGTAAAAAAGAAGCCAAAAATTGATTAAAAGGGTGCAGTAGACCTGTGAAAACCACAGAAAACCACTAGTATGGGCATAAAAAGGCCATAGAATGGGTCTGAAAAAGCTGCGGTATGGCCCTTAAAAGACAATGGTAAAGAGTAGAGATGGCTGCAATAGAGGTATGCTTTAAGGAGCAAAGGCTGAGAGTTTTTTAGAGAGGGGTCACTGCACATGTCAAAGTATGCCTTGAAATAGGCACTAGAAGCAAAAGAAAGCTAGATGTACAGCAAGTTGTGGGCAACAGGAAAGGAATTACTTCATGATACCTTGATCTAAAGGAACAACTACAGACATTGAAAGAGAAATGGGAGGACAGCAGAGAGAAGATGGAATGCAGTAGCAGCTGATAAGCTTGACAAGTAACCAATAGTAGTGATAGTACTTGACTGACCAAAAACATGACAGAAAAAAGGTTGCAACATGACAGAAAGATGCAAATAAGAAAAACTCCTAAAAAAAGGGTTCTGATAACAGAGAGCACAGAATGGAAGTTAAATATTCACAGAGCACAAGGAAAGAAGCTGTTGTGCAAGGTAGCTCTTATGAAAAACTAAGGAGATAGAGTATTAAATAAAGTCATAAGAATTCTCAAAGGAGTGTAAGAAAGCAAGTCATTGGTGTTGCAGTTACTGCAGGATTCAATGCTTGCATTAAATTCAATATGTGTACTAGGTAAACCAGTCTCTCAACCTGAGGGACAACATGTAAAGAGCAACAGCATTAGATGGGAGTTTCAAAAAATGATGGCATTATATTTTAAAAGTGGCAACTGACTAGTAAAGGGTGTAAGTGTTCTACAAATGTAATGACATGCTCTATTTCAAAAAGGCCACCATATCTAAGTGGTTGAGAGCAGTACATGTTGAAATATTTTTGTGCCCTTGCAGGAAAAGTATTGGACAATATTTACCACAAAGTGAAAATGCTCAAGTACTGTGTTTCTTAATATAAAGCAATTACTGGTAATGGTGACTTTTCTCAACAGAAAAGGCCCTTTGCTAAATTTCTGACCACATTAATGTTCTCAAGATATATTTAATGCAATGGTGTACATCCTATATAGCAGTAAAAGAACCTTTGCAATACATTTAGCAGCTTTCATTCAAATGTTTATTCAGAATTGATGTTTTTGCTAAGTAACTATCAGGTTCAAGTACTATACACAAGAAAATATTTGTTAAGAATTAACTCCCTTAGAGATTAATTCTGTTTTTATAGCTGCGGTCAGTTTTCATATATGACATTCCAAGTAAATTGGTTACACAGATGCCAGTAGGGTTATATATTTAGTTGCATTGATAGAATTAGCTCACTTCTATCAACACAATTAGTGCATGATAAATATATACATTTCTGTCACAGTTTCTTGTGCTAAGTTGTATTTCATGTTTCTAACAATATTGAAATACTTGGAAGTAGCAGCTTAAAATACAGCATAACAGTTAAGGTCACATTAGATTATGTTAATTTACATAATATAATAAACTAGCAAGATAGATGACTCATTTAACAATATACCTTGTAACACTTAGGATAATGAATGGTATTAAAGTCAATATACAGTATATCAAGGAATAATTGAGGTTGATCACCAAACCTTGTAATGGATAGACAGTAAGAAAATTTTTTAATGTGACTGTTTAAAAAACTTTAGCACCATTAACTTTTTATATTATTAAATGTAAATCCACTTTAAATATGAAAAATAATACATTTCTTATAGTCCAGAGATATTCTTAAAGAGTACTTTCAAGTGAAAACAAAAATGAAAAATTATGCAGCTAGACAAATAATCAGAAAGAAGATACAGCTGCAGATCATCCAAAATATAGCTAAAAAATAATGTGATAAGCATTGCTGTAGGTTGAATACCGCACAAATAAGGATAGTTTGTTTTTGTTTCTTACTCATTTTTGTTTGCAAGAATATAAGTCTTGTGAAAAATTTTTCTTAAGCTTTATTCTTATCTTTTTGTTCTTTGCTTTACAGAGGCAACTTTTATGCATAACTATTTCTCATTCCCAATGCCTTGATTCATTGCTAATATGTTAAGTGTGATATTTTAAAACTGCACTTTATGAGCACAAGCTGTCCAGACTCTAATTTTTACTTTTAAGTTGAAATATTAATTGATGATGCCATAGACAGTTATGCACAACAACTTTTCTGGAAGTATATTCAACACCACTTTTGATGTTTTCATTATTTCTACTAGTTTGAAACACAGATTTTATTTCAGAGGCACAGTAAAGGTCAGATAGGTTTAATCAAACAATCCAGATGCTTTGTTTCAACAAAAGTGCATGACAACATTAAAAAGTAAAATTCTATTGTATTGTTTTCTGCAAACTATAAGTGTCAGGATATTTGCCGGTCCTGCTATCTCTTTAAATCATTGCAGCATAACTGCTTGGCTATGTTCACCAATATTCATCTTTTTTCACCGATATTTTGCCTGCAACTTTTCTATAATTTTTGTCTCTTTTACCTATTTGCGCCTTTTATCTTATTTGCGCCTTAAATGCCAAACCCTTTACATCTACACCTTTGCCACAATCCTTTATGGAATCCTCTGTGTACCTATTTTACAAATTGCCAAGTGCCATATTTCTTATGGTTACTTGGAAACTTCTTGAATTATTTTCTAGAACCAGTTTAACCTATAAAAGAATGATTATATTTTCATCATGCTTCCTTAAAACTTCTTTACCAACTTCAAACTCCGCTTCAACTGACTGGATATTATTCTAGAACACTCATCAGAGCTTTAATCCTGTTGTAATTGGTGTCAAGACTTACAAAAAATGGAAAAGGATCGAAGAAACAAGAACAGAATAGGGAAGATGGATAACAGTAAAAGAGAGAACAGGAGAAATAATGGAATGCAAGTGTATTGACTTATATGTAAATGTGAATGAGTTTCCACTGATGACAAGAAAATATATAAAGTATAGAAGAATAATTGATTACTAGCTTGAACTTGATGACTAGCCTCATTCCTATTGACTGATTTGTGGAGAGTCATCAAGAATAAGAGCAAATTCCCATTGGCTCATCTGTGAAAGGTCATCAGAATAGAATAGAACAAAATCCCCATTGGCTGTTTCTATGAAGAGTCACAAATATAAGAATAGAACAATATCCCATTGGCTGCTTTTGTGAAGAGTCATCAAAATATATGAAACAGAACATAAAGTATAGGATATTCTAGCACATGTGGATCTAAGGCATTGTTGTAGTCTTAACAATTGGCCATTTTATCAACTACTCTGCTTAATTTCTGTTGAAGACAATTTCTTGGAGTTACATAATTAATTCTAGAATTTTCACAAGAATACATATGGAAATTATTGCACTTATTTATAGACTAGAAGATGCAGCGAGATGCAGCAAGATTTACCAGAGAGCCAGTTTCAAGGGCACTTTAAGAGGGTATACCGCAGGAGCTAGCAAGGACATGTTTATTTGCTCAGTATTGTTTTTCAGTTTACTCTTCATAAGTTTAATAAACTTTTATACTGTATTAAATCTTTTTGCATTTGCTGTTTTCTTTCTGCCATCATTAGCATTCACCCCACCTTAGGTACCAATTAATATGTTATATTATTATATTGTCTCCTCCTTTCTCTTAACAATAAGTTCAAAAAGTCAAGTACATAGTGTACCTGCATTTCTATTGTTGGTACTGTTAGGATCTAGTAGCTTAAAGTTGCACTTTTTGATTGAAATCTGCATTTGTGTAAGTGTTCATAATTTGTATCAATATTTATAGTTGGTACTGATGTTTATAATTTGTACCAATATTTATAGTTTGTGTTTAAATAACTGTGGTATAATATAGATATTAGTTAATTTTGGTTAAATTTAACCGTTTGTTCATAAATTCTTGCCAAAAATTGTATTTCCGTTTACTAGCTAAAACATCAGATAATAAACATAAAATCTTGCTTTATTCTTACTCTTTTCTGATTCTGTTTCTTATTCTTGTTTTTTCATGTTACTCCTGCTCATTTCAACTTGTCATATTCACCATATAATTATTCCTACTGCGGCTGTCAATCAACATGTACATTACAAGTAGCAGATCTCTCAATTTATTTGGCTTCAACATTTCATACATTTAAGTTTAAGCTCATATCTTAGAATAAAATCAATGATTTGTGCAAACAATAAAGGAATATTCTGTTTGGAATTTAGTAATTCAATGTATAAAACAATTACATGCTAATATAAACTACTGATATGCAATGTCATTTATTTACCTTAATTTAAATATACTGCAGTAATAATACAAACTTAATGACTTTTGGGTAGAAACTGATTCATTCTAGAAAAAGAAAAACCAATGATTACTAATCAAATGCCAATTTAAAGGAATTTTCATAATAAGTTGTACAAACTAAAACTTAGTGAGTGCTCATTGCACATTGATGATGAGAAAAAAATGAAAGCACATATACATTTAGAAATAACCATTTTCACCAGCTTTGCGGTTATAGATATATACTTCATTCTAATGCTGTCTAAAATATTTCCAAGATTGTGTCAAGAATTAACTTATATCATGAGTTAATTCCTTTTTTACTTGTAGCTGCAAGTATTTCTTTTGAGAACGTTCTCTATTTTATGCTAGTCACATTCTAAAAATTGTCTAGTCACACAATAGTTTTTGAATTGCTAAAGTTGTGTTGAAGAAGTGTAATCACTTCTTACAACACAGTCAAGATATAATGTATTATTGAGCTGTTACTCTGACATTTTTTGCATGTTTTGTTGTACGTCACAACAGATTGCAATTCTTCCAATTCAGCGTTATATTTTTAAGAAGATAAGTTTATGACAGTTAATTCAATTTATTCAAAGCATGGTGTAGCATTAGTTACATGAAAAAGCATTAATCTTAGCTTTTCAGAGCCTACATTTTTACTAGGTTTCCTCACAATTTTTCAGTTTTGTACTTGGAAACACACAAGCTAATCTTTGATCCCATCAGTTATATATCTTGGTTTGCATGATGCCCAAATTTGCATTAACAAATATCCATGCTCTTATTTTTGTAAAGAAAGACATTTTTTTGTTTCTTATCCACAACATGCTAAAAGAAGCATGTCTAAACTATACTATTGAGCACTTGGAATTGGTTCATGCAATATTGCGCTACTACTGCAATGTTTCAAAATCTACCTCAAAATAATATCACATTCAAAATGTGATATTATTTTGATATATCTTGATCTCTCAACAATTTCTTGTAATCAGAAAATCATAAAAAATCTGATTTAGTATATTCCAGATGGACAGGTTCCTTACATATAGCAATAAATGAGCTTTTAATCAAACCTTACATAATATTTATAATTTCTGTCACTTAATATGTGAATACAAATTATGCACTATGAACATTGAAATGGATTTGTAAAAGAGGATATAGACAGTATTGGCATCGATTCAATGGAAAAATTGTGTGCACATCTAGTTTTTGAAACAAAAATGACAGCAGAAAAATTTTCACCGATGTGTAGCTGAGAAATAAGATGTATGAAACATCATATAAAGTGCTTTCAAATATGTTCTATCTAAAATAGTGTTTCAATTTAAATGCTTTACCTAAAGCAAATGTACCATGATATACTAAAGTTTGGTTTGATCAGATTTCATGAACATTTGGTATAAAAACCTCATTGGCAGTAAATAAAACTGTGCCATTGAATGATATGACAAAAATATCTCAATGGAGCTGTTTGAAAAAAATATTGGCAACCATGCCTAGTTCATTCATGTGCAGCATTAGTTATCACAGTTCATTCATTATGTATAAAATGTCACAATATAGGAGTACACTCCTTATCAATAATCCTACATACAACAAAGATCCTTCCAACAATACCCACGTCTTTAACGTCTACACCATCTTTCATTATTCCATAAAGTATTTTCTTGGTGTTTCCCAAACCAGCATGTCCGACAAACACCTGGCGGAGTAACCCCATAATTAAATATCTGGCCGACCCGTGCTTGACATTTACTTATTAAAAACATCTCTCACTCTTCTCTGTTTTCATTGCAATTACCCTGCTACTGTGCAGAGTATCATTGCTGGTTTCAGAGAAGCTCCCCTCACGTACACATATAATATACAATTACTATACTATTCTTATTAGTTTGTTTTTATTGTCTTGTTTGCTTGCGTGTTGCATTACTTTATTTCACATAAAAGTCTGTGTAATCTTTTTTTACATGTACTGCTCAGCCACAATGGATGCTGATCTTGAAAGCCTAATTCTATTTTTGGGTATGACAGCGAGTACTAGTTTTACATAGCTGCATTTATGCAACAAGTTGCCTGAAGCAGTAGTTTTAAGTGCAAACAAATGATCAACCATTTGTTTTATGATCTCTGTAAGTCTCTGCCAACTGTTAAAAACTGATTTGTATGCTATGCTTTATATATGAAGATACTGATTGTAATGTGATATATTTGTCTCTATTCAAGCTAAGTCATTAGCATATCATGTAATGTGTTGACAAGGTTCACTCCTGGCAGCACATGATTAAATTCATCTGATATACTATTATAGAATATTCTAGTTACATTTTCTAGTTCAAACATATAATAGTGTATTGAAGGATTCTCACACCAACTGTATGAAAAATGGCAGCTATCCAAAGTGTTACCACATAATTTTACAGTTTTGCCTAGAAGTAGCTTTGACAAACTGAAAGGATTTGCTGGTTGTACTAAATATGAGCTTATTAGCTCTTTTTACAGTTTTTAACAAGCTTTAGTAATGCAAATAACATTAAATTTTAAGAACATGCTCAAACACCTTTGAACTTGAACTTTGTTAAACATTAAGATGATGCGCAAAACCTTGGAATTATCTGTTGTTCAACTTAAACAGGAAAGGAACATTAGCATATCTTCCAAAACAATTGTCAAGCTCCTGGATTTATAACTGCCCTCAATCTCTCATCTCTTGACATAACTTTTATGTGGGACTCTACACACAAATGCACAATACAGCATTACGTCTGAGGCTATTTTTGCCTAAGTGTTCAGTCCATGGTAATAAAGTTGACTGACACAAATTAGTTTTACAGGTCAATCAGTATCATCATTTCTGAACACAGATAAGAAACTTACCTAATACATTAGAGAACTAGTTAAACTTTCACTTAATTCCTGAAAACTAACGTTGAATCAATATTGTAATGCAGTAATTAAATAAATAAAATGCAGTCATTGTTAGATTTTAATTTTGACAGAACCCTATTTACAGCTGAGGCAGTGCTCCCAAAAGCTCAAAATGTATCAAAGCATGTTTACCAGGATAATAAAAATTTCAACCTTTAAAACAGAATTGTTAATGAATTATCTTTTGCTGAGTGTTCCCAATCTATACTGTTTTATTTCCATTTAGATCATAATTGACCTGTTTTTTTCAATGTTAATTTATATTTGAATCTAAAATTCCAGCTATTCTAGCAATTTACAGTATTTTTTTAAATCAATTTAATTATACATAATCCACTATATTTTGTCAAGGTGCATTTGCATCAGCAAGTTTTAGAGAATCCTAGCAGTATTTTGGAAAGGCTATTTTATGTTCAAGACACTCAAACTTTTAGCTCCACTTATTTAATTGAACTTTTTCCAATTGTATCGATTGCAGCAATTATCCATTTAATATACAAATTAGCTATGTTGACTGTCATGTGGCTGCTGTCAAAATATATGGTAGTACACTTCATATTCTTTTACATACAAAAACGTATTTCATCATTTTTACACTGCTAATTTATGCACACAATTTCTGGCTTATTTTTTCACCAATATCTCAGATATCTCTGCCAATACCTCTGGTAAAACCTCAGAAATGAATTATCTGATTGAAATAATAGTTCACAAATACTTTCATAATTTCTATCACTTCTCTTACTCCAAGCAATACCTTGCTACTTTGCAAGCCATTACTGGAGCTGCATTGTTCTCTCAAGAATCTTTCTCTTATTGCTTGCCTGATTTGTTTGCTTGCCTAATAAAATATATACTTTACGCTATTACTTGTATTGCATTGTTATATTATTTTGCTTGCATTTTTGTGCTTTGATTTCTTTATTTTATTTCACACTCATTTATAATTTTATTTTTCATTTTTATTTTGATAGTTCTCAGTCACTTTCTCTCTCCAAGAAATTTGCTCTAATCAGGGCCTGTGTATTAACTTCCTTTAAACTTCCAGTTTTTAATCAAACTTCAATTACAATCTCCTTTAACAGCTTGATTCTAGCCTAGAAAAAAAATGCATTTTTTGAAGCATTGCAGTGTTAATTTAGAAGTTGAGTGAGTTTATGTAGTCAATGTTTCTATAGCTACAGTTGCCAATCTTTATTTATGATTGCTGTATACAAGCCATCACTATTTCAAATTGTATTTCTACAAATTTATATTTCAATGCACAATTCAATATCTGCAATTTTTACAATCTAGGTGTCATTGCTCCTGCATAATTATAGGAATATTTTATCCAGCATTTCAAAATCAACTTCATAACTTGTAACAGTTTTATGAAATAAAGCATAACGAACAATATTTTCTGGAGATTTAGTTGCATTTTTGAAAATTCAACTCAGAATATCAGTTTTTCTATCAATATCTTTAGAACACTTCTACTCTTCCTTTCTCATGAAATAATGCAATTTCTGTAGCATCACATTCTTCAACATAGTAATAATCTAGGGCCCCTATTCTTTATTTGCTTCATGATATCTTTGTTTTCAATATTTCTCATCTAATCTTCTTTGCTTTGTTTATTACTTTGCATTGCCTTATCATCATCTCTACTTTAGTGTTGAAATTGTACTATTGCAGTGTATTTTTCACGCTTTCTGTATTTTGTTCATATATGCAGTCATTGCAAGGCACATCATCTGAACGTTGCCCTTGTGCATAAAAATTTTTCAAAGTTAATTTTATTATAATCCACTGATCTTAATGATGAAGTAGGCCTTCAGGAACAGGCATATCAATATTTTTGCATACTGCATAGGTCTATCCAAAAATTGGCTGCACTTCATACTTCTTTAGCGAACTCGCATTATATTTTGCATTAGTTAAATTAGCACCATCATTTTGCACAAAAACCAAGAACTAATCACTGTTGCTTTAAAAGCCTTAGAGTATCATCTGCCTTCACATATTTTTTCAAAACCTTTCTGTCACGTGACAGCTATCCCCCAGCTAAATCAATAGATTGGGTGGCAGTAAATCAAGTTGAAGCCCTACCAGTCAAGACTATAAGGTATGTAATACTTTTAAAAAACTCTGCAGATCCCCAGGAAATTAAAATGACAGTTTTAGTCAGATGCTTTGCCTCTCATCCTGCATTGTACACTTCTTACTCAATCTCTTTCGATTGACAATGATAATTAATCAAAGATTATCTCAAATTTGTTCAAAATAATGGAATATTATAATATTTATTGTGTTTTCATGTAAAACCAAAGATTGTGCCATAACATCGTCCAAGATTGCCTTTGAGATGCCGTTTTTACGAATCTTTTGCTAAATGTTGTTTCCTTAAAAATTATTCAATTCCTTTCATTTGCGCGCAATACAAGACATACTAGAAGGCCATGGCAACCTGCATAAAACGAGTTGAAGCGCACGTGGCTCTTATTGAATCAGCGAATTCCATTCCAGATCGTGATCAGGCTGCGCAGACAATGCTGTCTTCGATGCAGAAACTCAACTGCGGTCCTTTATATGGAAATGATAGCGAAATCTATTCTGACAAGTTTTACACTGAAATGGAAATCGCATTTCGTGAGGAAACGGTATAGTTAGATAATTTTTTGTTGTTGGAGTACACTTCCTATGTTATATAATTATTTTTGGCATTCAGATGCGAATTACGGAAGGAATCTCGTTAGACAAAGAGAATGGAATGAGCGATGCTATCGCCTTCCTAGATTTTGTTGTAAAATTTGCGATTCTTGAAGAGAAAATTGCTGAATCTAATCAGCGTTCATGTCACATGGGAAAACTTCCGTTCATCCTCCTAGAAGATATGATAGAAGGCCAAACTATAAACAACTTCAGGTTGATATGGGAGTGGTTAGAAAGTATAAGAACTGAAATATTTAATGCCGGTCTGCTAGTTAAAGGTAGGATCATTCTTTTAAGAATGTGCAACTTGCTACTTCGTCAGTTAAGCAAGACTTATGATGCTAACTTGGCTGGTCGAGTTTTAGCATTTCTGGCATCCTCTCATGGCCTCAATGAGCGCAGTGGAGTAAATATCGGTGGTCACAAAAATATCAATAGCATAACCTATTTTGAATCGCTCGAAGACTTCAATACTGCTCAGACTGAACTGAAACGAAATGATGATATCACGGTTGAAGAGGAAAATCCGCAAGGAGCTGTGGACTATATACTTTATGAATCTTTCTGGGGTCTGCAAAAAGTATTCATGAATCCTGAGACCGTCTCCGCCAGCGCAGAGACTTGGAATAATTTTATGTCACAGGCTCAGCGAGTCCTTGATGTACTTCGAAGGGGCGAAGTCAGGACAAAAAATATTAGCGAAACTCTTACCGTTCCGGCTTATTGTCGCCAATCAATAATACGCACTATATACAACGGTACAGCAACTCTAAGAGCCTTGAATCGAGCGAAGGACGAAGCAAAAAATGTGGACATGAACGTTGTTAACGATGCGCATCGATCGTTTTATTCTTGTAAGTATTTGACTAGCTCGCGATTGTTTCATCTGCAACTCCGAGATGCGCAAGTCAGGCTTCAGGTTCTCACCCAAATGCTCATGTTTGTGAAATCCTTTGCGGTGCCACTGGCAATGAGAACTGGTCCGAGTCCTGTTCCCAAGAATGTTGCCCATGATCTTAGCATGCTTTCTAGAAAAATTCGCAAGCTTTTAGAGATGTTCACTCCACTAGAGCAGGACTATTTTAAATATGCAGCAAGGGCATTACAGGTAATTTATTTCCTTATCTTTTATTTTGCTCATTCTATAGTGTGACAGTTATTTTCCGAAAAAGTAGTATTTATATATATAATCTGTAAAGATAAATTCTTTCTCATGTAATAGTATGCAAATTCAATGCGCATCCCTAGCTCCATTCCTACGGGCAATGAACAATTTTTAGAAATTAATTTCCGCATTTTGTCTTAATGAAATTTCTTCATTTTTATATAGCGTGAAGAAAACTGGGAATTGTGGAAACATACGGACAGCTGCAAGTCATTTGAAAGATCTTTTTCCGTTCCAGCAGTAGCAAAGAGAAAAGTTCGAGCAAAAAAGCTTAAAGATCCTAAACCTCAAAAGCGACACCACTGCGAAATTGTCCCAACTGTCGGCGAGGAAATCAAATTTGCCACTTTTCATCCTGTAAGCAATGGATATGCACCCTTTACTTTATTTTGCTCTTAATCATAAATTAGATTATGCTATTCATTTTTTGCTATGAGTCAAGTGGTGAATTTTTGTGTTATCATCTATTGCATCACAAATCTTTTTATTCTCATTAACCAACAGCAATTTTTATCTTCATATTTTATTAACAACATTCTTTACATGGTTAGATTTCTTGATTATCAGAGCTATACCTTCTGTATCCTTTTTTTCATGGAAAACGTATTTTAGTATGTAGAATTAATATGTTTAATCTCGTTTATGTTATCGATAAATTAGGATTTGAGTATTAATGGCCCAAACTCTACTTTCAAGAAACCAAAATTGGAGGAGCACTTTGAATTTCTGGAAGAATGCCTTATCCCTGACTCTGGGGTGGAAGACGAATATATGCCAACCAAAGATGAGGTACGTATGTTCAAGATAGAATTAGCCATTCATAATATGGTTAAATATCAGTTCACATAGACACTGAGAAATTGTTGTACCTATGTACAGTATCATATTTTGAAATGCTACTGTAGAAAGTGCTATTTTATTATTGTCCTCTATAAGAGTTGAATCTTAGCTGTACTTTATTTATCCTTTAATATTTTGTGCATGCATTTTTATATTCATATTGAATGCACGGAATTTTAATGTACGTTTTCTAACTTATATTGCAATTGTTCGGTACTGATTAATTTTTTTTATGCAGAAATATAATTGGCAGTCTCGGCGTTTGCTTGTAGATGCACACTTAGATATTATTGATTCTATGCCTACTGGAGATGTCGTGAGTGGTCTAGACGCGCTAAAGAGAAAATCAGGTATACTTCCACCTCCGCCACCCCCTAAAAGACAGCCTATCGTACCTACAGAACCTGAAAGAGAGGATGGCGAAATGCCAGACTTTTAGTCCTCTCAATCTCTTGCTAATAAGTAGTTTGAAAACCGATTAATTTTTCTATTGTTTATTTTTCCACTTAATCTATGCTTTCGCTGTTTTTTTGAATTTTCCATGAGAAATGAAATAAGCTCTTGTTAAAATAATTGTGGAAAAAGAAGATTCGCGCATTAATTTTTATGTAGGTATTAATCATGCTAATAGCTCTTAATTTATCAACAAAAAATTTTAGTACTGATTTTGATCAGACATCTCTTCATATTTATCATATGTGATACAAACAGTATAATTGGTGTGCAACTAAGCCTAGCATTGTCATTTAGATACTATCCCTATCAAAAGATATTTTTTATGCACTACTCTTGTTTGTAGTTTTATTGAGATTTACATAATCAACTATGCTTGGAATAAAAAAGGTAATGAAATAATATAAGACATTGGGCAAAATGAAAGTTTTCATAAAGTATACATGTAATCATTAACAATTTTTTCACGAATAATTCTTGCTTACAGAGAAAGTTTCATTTGCGTTTCAAATATTGCATTCTAGAATTAATGAAAAATATATCATTTGAATGCATATGTACATTATTCGCTATATCAAAATGTTGACTTATCATTGTTCCAAATTCAAGTTTTCTCAACAAATTTCTATTTTTGAAAAGTTTCAATTATCTTCTGACATTGAAGCATGAAGGCATATTTTTCTTTATCTTGTAAAGCTATACAGTTCAAAGAGCTATTTTTTACATTTCATTTTTATTTTTCTCTTGCAATTATTTTCCAGATAAGTACCTTGAGCACATTTACAGTAAAAATGTGCTGATAAAATTTATCCAAGGTCCATAAAAATTCAATTTACATTACCCAATATCCGGCAATTTCAATTTTCTGATAAATTAGTTTGCTGCATTCTAAAATCAATCATGTTAATTTGGCAAATTAAATTGAATTTTCAAGATTTAAAATATTGTAAAAAATGTACTTTCGTAGGGACGGTAAAAGAATTTAACAGTATGCGAATTTTCCGCAAAATCTAAAGTTTTCTCCAAGAAAATTGTTCCTAAAATTACTAAAATGACTTGACTTTACTTAACCTTAGAGTGCCGTTTATTTTTAAAAGTAACACGATAAGATAGACCTTATATAATCACACCAAATGTAGTAATATAAAATAATGTACTGATGTATATCAAATTAAACAGGCTGGTGCCAATATGCATAAAAATTTCAATACAGGAAAAAATAATTATATACAAGTGGAAAAATAACATTACGACATTTACTTAGTTTCAAAATAGTGAAACTATCAAGATTTTCATGCTCTAAACATCTCAGTCTGTCTTCGGTAAAGATTTGCATAAGTACTACCGGGTAAATCCATTAATTCATCGTGAGTTCCTAGTTCACGCACACATCCGTTACCAAGGACAGCAATCTTGTCCGCATTGCGAATGGTTGTAAGGCGATGTGCCACTACAAGAGTTGTGCGACGCTGAAGTTTCTGAAGTTGATCCAAAGCAGCTTGAACCTGACTCTCACTTTCATTATCCAATGCACTTGTAGCTTCATCTATTTTCATAATAAACAAAAATATTTAAATGTTACATTTGAACAGTTCCATGAAATTGGTTCAAAATTTCCGCATAAAAAGTTGCAATATATTTGTCTAATTTGATTCGTCAATTGATGTATATTAACTCTGACGAGGAATTCTAATTTGCTTATGAAGTTTCAATATAACTCTTCATTAGACTTATTGAAGGTAATTTATTGGTATATTTAAAATATCTTCAAAACTTACCGAGTAAAAGTATTGCTGGATTCTTCAAAATTGCCCGCGCAATAGCGATTCTTTGCTTCTGTCCACCAGATAAAAGAGCACTTTTCTCTCCCACATCAGTATCATAACCCTCAGAAAAGCTCATTATAAAATCATGTGCGTTTGATGCACGTGCTGCAGCCTCAACCTCTTCATCCGAAGCATCAAAATTCCCTCGCAGTATATTTTCTTTGATAGACCCAGTAAATAAAACAGGCTCTTGGCCCACATATCCAATATTATTTCGCAACCAATGAAGATTCAATTCCTGGACTGAAAAATATGAAAAAGCCCGATTTACTTGACATTTTTAACCATTTCATGTATATCTTCAATTGTTATAAATAATCTTACTTTGATTACATAGCATCATACCAAGATTAACTATATCATTATTTTATTAAAAATAATATCTCTTTTGAAATGTTTGATTGAATAGGTTCAACATAATAAAAGTTTGTTTGGGCTTAATGGAAAATATTGAAATGTGTTATCAAAATTTGATCCTCTTCGTGTAAAAGTAAAAATAGCTTACTATTTCGGCCATCAAGCAGTATTGTTCCTGCGATGGGGTCGTAAAATCTGAGCAGAAGAGCTATACATGTTGATTTCCCGCCACCAGATGGACCAACCTAAATTGCAAGAAACCAAAAAGATGATCATTAGAAAAGCTGTGCAAGAACTATTTCAAAAAATATTATAAAAACATTTTACCTCCCTAAATTAATCTTTTAAGGACACTTTTGCTTGTCTCCGTTATTTAATTTCTTGAAATTAGCACTAAAAAAAGCAGTTATGGGATAACTAATTTATAGGGGCTTCAATATAATTAGCTACATGACAAAGGTAGATGATAGCGTTTGTAAGCATTTTGTTACAGTAAAATGACAGAAAAGGATAGACACATCATCCAAACTTCCCAAAAATGATCGAAGTGAAAAGAAGAGCAATTGTAACTTTCAGATGTGGTTCAGAACAAATCCTATAGTTCTTCAATTCAGTTCACATAGCAACAAAAAAACTCACAAGGGCTACAGTGTCGCCAGCTTTGACATCCAGGTAAAATCCTTCTGGAGCTAGTGGACCACCGTAAATAAGCTGATCTGGTCTTGATGGGTATGCAAAAACCAAATTTTTAAATGTAATGTTTCCAGATACAGAAAGGGGCTTTGCCCCCTGTTCATTGAGGGGGTCAATTTTGAACTCCGTCTCGTATAGAGCGAATATCCTTGCGGCGGCTTGCTGCCCTTTCTTCTGTGCCCCCATATCAGCATTGACTTGACCAATTCCAAACGCACCCAAAATAACGGCAAACTGTGATAAAAACAAAAGACAAATATTAGCCTTTAATTCAGTGCACAAGCTATAATTTCTCTCCTTTGGTTTAGAAATATAGAAAATAATAAAAGCCACTTTTTGTCAATGTTGATATATATATATATATATAACTTGCAACATTAATAAATGTATGTAACACTCCAAAAGAGTATCAAAGAAATTAAATCTTTACTAGCAATGCTACCAAAATCGGTACTTGGAATTATGGTATAATCTCTAAAATTTATAACTTAAAAAGTTTCCAGTATAAAATTCTCCATTTTCACTAATTATATGAAAAAATTTTAAAAGAATTCCAAGGCCATTTATTGCTTAAAATAGCTTACCATAGACATGAAAAATTGCAAAAATGTTATGGTGCCCCTGTCCACCAATATTGCTCCATACCAGAAGAGTAAACCAAACACCCAAAATGTGACCCCCTGAGAGTATCCAAAAGCAAGCCCGGAAATCAATCCCCTCTTTTTACGGTCTTTAATTGTACCCTTAACAGCTGCACCATAACGATCGCACATTGTCTGCTGCATATTGAATGCATGCACAGTCGTGACAGCATTAAGTGCACCACCGAGTATACTAGAAGCCGATAATCCGCCATCTAAGCCTTTTGAATCGCCATATCCACCACTTATCATTGCCATTTGAACAACCCCAGCAGCACCTTTACGAAATTTAGACATACAGTCATACATTGCATGCAAGTCATTATCAAAAATGCTTGACTAAAAAGGAAAAGTCTCCATAAAAGAACAAATCTTTTGGAAAGTGCTGAAATAAGTTGAAAAATAAGAACAAAGCAATTTCTTGCAAGATATGAGACAAGAATTATCTACTTTAAAATCAAAACTCTGAATTCTGGTTATATGTACATGCATGAATGCGTATTCTTACTTTTTAATTTATAATGAAAAGTATACATTTTCAAATATATATTATACTTTCATGCGTATAGTTGATACTCTATAAATCGATGATATCCTAAATGATATATTTTATTCTATAATTTCATAGCTTTACCACTCTATCAGCTCTATTTGCCAATGAATACTGATGCCTTAAATTCGAAATATTGGATGCACTGTCGATTTTTGGTATAATCGACAAAATTAGTTTAAGGAAAATCTACCGTATGTATGTAAACATATGTTTATCCAATGCACCAATAAGTACTAATCATCAATAAATTATACGAATATAATAAATCAATTGAAACTTACCAATCAGAGGAATCAATCCGATGGCTACCAATCCGATTTGATAGCAAACAATAACACCAATAAGTACGCCCAAGAGAAGTGACATGCATAGTTGAATCTTATGGCCAAGATTCGTGCCAGTTGCTAGTGCCATCGCATTTGCATCAGACTCCAAGTTTGATGTCAAGATACCAGTTGAATGAGTCTCGCTATCAAACCATCCAATATCATGCCTCAATATCTATTAAATTGAAATAAAAAAGAATGCTCAAGGCTCTCCTATTTAACCCAAGAAAAACACGGATAGAACTATTATTAATATAAGACGAAATTCAATCAAAAGGAATAGAAAAGTAAAATACTTTGGATGTAGTGAATTACCTGTAACGACTACAAGAATAAGTCATTAGTGTGTAGAGCTTAAATTCAGATCTAAGGATGTAACAAATTTCAGATGTAACTATTTGGTGGTACAGATAGGTTTATCATTCCCTAAGTTTACTCTATACATGACCTACCGATTTAAACCCAACTTCTCGTAATCTCCGTGTCAGTCGTTCTCCCGATGTTCCGAATCCAGCAGAAAGCATCAAATGGCCCACAAGAGCTAAAAAAGCCAAGCCCACAAAAGCCACAACCCACTTATTTCCTTCTTCCCGCATGTGTGCGCCATCCGTGTAGTACAATATGGTCTAAAACAAAAAGTATTTATTTATTAGAAATTTTGTCTTCAAAAATAACTTCATAAATTCGCTAGTACTTAATTTACTGACAATATTTTTTATGAAATGCAAGTCGTAATACATTTATCAGGCTTATAATTTGATTCAGGGTATTTTAATTGGACAATAAAAAACCAGATGAAAAATGAGAATTGTTTACCTGTAATTCAGCAATCAGTACTCCTTCTAAAGGCATAAGTGATCCAGCTGCAGTAGCCCCTAAAATACCCATCAAAATCCACAACCATTCTGGTTTATTCAGTTCCCAAAGTCGGCGAATAGGAGCCATAGGTGCATCTTCCTCAGTTTGTTCATCCTCCTTTTCCTTGTTTCCAGAAGAAAGCATAGTCATACGAACGCTGCTGCTCTGACTGCGATTTCGCTTTAGTAGTGCCTCCTGGTATGAGGATTCTCGTAATAGCATCGCATCTTTACCCTGATTACCATCTTCTCCCGCTTGAAGCTTGCAAAGTTGAGCATAGATGCCGCCTAACGAGAGTAATTCATTGTGAGTGCCTAGCTCTGCTATGCCTTTATTTGAAACCACTGCAATACGGTCGCTGTTTTGAATGGTGGACAAGCGATGAGCGATGGTGATGGTAGTACGACGCTTGAGTTCGTGTAGGCGGTCTAATGCTTTTTGCACCACTTTTTCACTCTCACTGTCTAATGCACTTGTAGCTTCATCTATACCAAGAAAATTCATAAATGTTTGGAACGAGAGTTAGGGAAAGAATCGAAAGTGTAGTTTCAGAAACAATATTATCAGTTACAGTTTATAAGACAGAAAGTATGCCTAACAAAAGAATTGACTATCAGTTTAGAATAAAGAAATATTCAAGAAAACACAGATCTAAACTTTAATTTATGTATGAACTTAAACCAAATATGGAAGTTGACTTTACTATATCATTTCTCTTAATAGGAACATGCATAAAAATTTTAGTTCATTTCTAGTTTTATGCCTACCTAGTAGAAGTATGGAAGGATCCTTAATGATAGCACGCGCAATTGCTACTCGTTGTTTTTGCCCTCCAGATAGCTGCAAGCCACTTTCTCCTACATCAGTACCATAGCCATCAGGAAAGCCTTTTATGAAATCATGAGCATTTGCAGCCTAACAAGCAAAAAGATTTATATTGGCTATCATATAAGTTAAGATTAAAAATGCAGTATCAAATTCCATCTCCCTCACTCTCCCCACAGGCATTATGTACGCTTGATTCACTGCCTTTCTATAAACTGTAGTTTAAGGTGATGACTACTATAAAAATACAATTATTCTCATTTTCTATGCTTCTAAAATGCAATGTGATGTGCGTATTAGGTCAATCACCATGTTTTTCGAGGCTGAAATCCAGCTAAAACTTAAGTTTACAAAATGAATTTAAAATTTAATCAATTAGATCCTGGTAGCACAGCTCCTTAAGGAAGAAGGCTTGAATTCCTATTATATCATATCCTTTAACTAGTATTCCTACTTGGATTTAACTGGACTGAGATGATTTTTGCCCCTTCATAATAGATAACTTTTACTGCGTAATGCTGAGAAAGCTTGGTCCTAGGCACATTCATTGAAAAATGTTTTATTATCAATATATATATGTGCGTGTGCATATATTAGTAACATGAGTAATGTAAGACTTATAAAATATTCAACTCCACTACCTTCTCCTAGAATCCAATTTAACACGAAAAACAACAAAAATTTTTTCTAGTAACCTTACAAATTAATTAACTTTTATTATTTTCTATGAATCCACTTTCAACTATTCTTTAAGTAGTTTATTTTTTAAAAATCGAATACTAAAAGTATTTGTAAATATACCTTTGCAGCTATAATGATTTCATCATCCGTAGCATCAGGCTTTCCATTAGCAATGTTATCTCGAATCGAACCAGCAAAAAGAATAGGTTCCTGTCCTACATAACCAATTTGCTGTCTATACCAGCCCAAGTTTAATTCACGAATATCAGTTCCATCCAACCGAATAGCGCCATATGTGGGATCGTAGAAACGCAAAAATAGTTTAGTCATTGTGCTTTTACCCCCTCCAGAGGGCCCCACCTAGAAAACATCATTGAACTCATACATATTAATAATTCTCATTTCGTATCTTACAACATCTATAATATTCCTTATTGAGTTAGCCTTCATTTGTGATATCTTTTTTTAGGGTGAAAAGGAATAACTAATTGAACATTAAAAAAATTTGAGAAGATTTTTTTATCGATTGATATAAATATAATGGTATCATACAGCTAATATCAACTTGTATATTTGTATGTATGTTTCATTACATACAATGAATGCAATAATTCATGCAATAAAATTTTAAAATTCCAACTAGACAACAATCTATGTAGCAAGAAATGAATGGGGTAAATTTCTAATACAACATCCTCAATGGAATAAAAATCTCATTTAAGGTTCAGAGAGTATGTAAGATGAAAATAACTTACCAAAGCTAAAGTCTCTCCTACTGATATTTTCAGATTTATGCTCTCATATACAAGGTCATCTGGTCTTGCTGGATAGGAAAAAGCTACCGAATCCAATTCTAACTCTCCAGCTGCATGTGTCGGCTTCAGGCCTTTTTCTGAAAAGGCATCAATGCTAGGAGATCGATGGATTGTTTCAAAAATAGTGACTGCTGCAGCACGGGCAGTATTTAGGGCAGTCACACCAGGGGACATTTGGCCCAGTTGCATAGCCCCAAACAATACTCCAAACACTGCACTAATTACTTTACCCCCAGTAACACATCCACTAGTACAGCCATCATCTACATCTTCAGATACTTGCCTAATACCATACCTGCAATTTAAGAAAATTCGGTAAAAGTGAAGCAATAGTCACCAAATCATATCAAACCTTTCCAAAATTATTCCGAAATATAACCTCACAGTGCAAATAAACTTACTTTGAGCTGAAAACTCAAATATTATGCATAAATTTTCGTCATAGTATTATAAGTGATGTACTCATGTTTACGAAACTCTTCAATAGTTGGCGAAAATCACTGCACTAGCACAAAGAACTAGCTTCGCATTTCAGGGAATATAATTGACTATCATAAAACCAATTCATATTTTCACAAACCTTACACAGAGAACAAGTTTTGAATGTGACTCACCAGAAAGCGAGGGCATAGGATAAAAAGAAGCAAAAAAACATCATTCCTTGACCAAGGCCGTTCTGGATACCATTCTTAATGCCAGCTGTCTCAGCCGCTAACAAGTGCTTACCATATCTCACCATTTCATTCGGTTCAGCACACAAAGAGGCAATTGTGCGTATACCTCTGATGACCTTTGTGCACAAAATGAATTATTTTTACTAAGTTGTAAACTCAACAGAAAAATCTATATAGATATGATTTTTAACTTAAACAAACCTCATTGGCGACAGCTCCAGCTTCACTATAATGCGTTTGTCCCTCTATAGTTGACTTACTCATAAGCTTAGTTACCATTGCAACAGTGATTCCGATGAAAGGCAGGCAGCCCATAAGTATGGCAGAAAGTATGGGGTTTAAGATAAATGATGAAATTACACACCCGACTCCACCGCAGCCATTCATTAAAATATCTGGTATTTTTCTGCCAATACCGTCTTGGACTTTTGCCATCGTTGCAGTTACCTTTGTAGGAAGCTGACCAGCAGGGTGTTCATCAAACCATCCAATATCCTGCATTAAATTATTTCTAGAATTGGCCAAGTAAAAGAATACAATAGAGGAGCAACCTAGTTTGAGACTTAATAGTTGACGATATGACATGTACCAGGTTATGGTAAGTTTGAAGTATGAATAAAAATTGGGATGATAAGAAATTTAAAAAATAATTGCGTCAATTTATAAATACCCAATTCAATTGTCAAAAACTTTTTTGCACAAGTTTATACATCCTACACAAGCATTTCAGCAGATTTGGCTGCTTCAACTTTCTAAATGAAATCTATCTGATATTATATGGTTCCGCATTAATTTACAGCAAATTTTTAAAGCAAAAACGAATGCTGCATACCAAGTATTTATAATTATACTAATTTCAGAGAAAGTTCTATATCTGAGTGTAAAGAATTTGAATAAAACAAACAAAAATTCATATGATGCTGTCAGATATATTGAGGGCAAAAAATTAATTTAATTAAAAATTGTGATTATTCAATCCTGCAATAAAATTAATAAAGCTCTTCTAAAATTTCTCAAGAAATTTAATTTTTGACATCACTTAGGAAATGGGAACGAAGCGACATATTACTTTCCAAGTTCCTGTGAAACATTTTGCTCAATTTCAAGTGGTGATAAAAATATGTAAAATGCTTCCATATATAAAATCACCTGTCGAAAAATTGATCGAACATAAGTTTCTTTTAAGCGTAAAGCCTGGCGCTCGCCCGCCATAGTCCAGCACAAAACATATATGAAGCCACAAACACCAGCGACGGCACCAATTCCAAGAAAAAATAAAGCAAAACCTGACACTACGTCCTTAATATCTGACGATGCATTGAAGCCATCCATAACCTTTCCAAAACTAAAATAGATCAAGGTGAAAATGACTTATAGTGGCAAATTGTGAAACGGAAAGAAAGAAAGAACTTACTAAATGATGAAGAGAGGCATTCCTGAGAAAGTTCCATCCCGGCAGCAAAAAAAACAAATAAGTAACGATTACAAAATAAATCAGGGCATTTATTTTAAAAAATGAAACGCGAGCAACAAAATATGACTATAAATTTAGTTATACCTGCCCCAGTTGTAACTGCAGCAAGAGTCCCCAACAACATCAATGCCTATATAACAAGTACAAGAATTTGATGAAGACTATTATTGCATGAACGTGAAAATTAACGATGAGTTTATAGTAGTACTTTATCTTGTCCATCGGCCATCGAGAAGAGAACCGATAGTGAAACCGATTCTGCTTTCGACTCTCTCGTTTTAGCAGGTTCATTATTTCCTGCTTTCAATGATCCATCAGTGACTCCCTTCGCCATTTACAAGGTGTAAACAACTAGACGACCAATATCTTGATTAAGAAACTCGCGAAAAAACCTAAATATGACTATAATGAGTCTATAGTGTCGGTGTTATTTAATCTCATCCTCGGCCCAAAGTGAATTATTGTTCCGATGAAACTATAGATTCTTCATGGCTTGAACTGCTCCATTCGAGCGGAAACAAAATTCCAAACAATTATTTCAATTTTTAGTTCGAATAGAATTTTCAAATAAATAAATCTAAAACGACTTTTTGATTCACTATTAAAAATCATGGACCTTTCGTCCAAGAGTCCATTTGAAATAATACTGATGGATAATAATATTTTTCTTAGTAATTAAGAGTGGTACGAACAAATCGCTTCACTATCAAACAACACGTTTACCGAATTGTTCTAAAAGTGACAATGATATGGGAACCTTGGCATGCAAAAATAAGCATGGTGCAGGATTGGCTTTTAGACTGGAGTGGAATTCAACTACAGATAGCATTAAAATAGACCTTGTTAGTATCTAGATAAATTTTCAGTTGCTCAAGATATGCATTACAGGAGTAGGAAAATATGGGCTATACTTCTGTCAAGATGACTCGTAAGATATATAGAGAGGTAACAACTTGCTGAAACTAATCAGATAAAAGCTGCAAATACTATACAAATTTAATGAAGAAATATGATAAAAATTGTTAATGATTTTTTCTCTTGGTGTTTATTTTGAAATGTAATAGTCAGCTATCAACTAAACGTAAAGTTGCAGACTATCAATTTATAAAGATAACAACTAATCAAAAAATCAACTGAAAAAAGTTTTAAAAATTTTTTTGCTTCAAATGGAACATAAAATTCTTTTCAAATTTTGAACAATTAAAATATGCCTTGATCATTTTAACAAAAATTTCTTTGGCATTAAGGAAAGTTGACCACTGATTTTTACATCCAGTGTTTATGCAGGTATAAATCTTTAGATTTTATTTTAAAAGAACTTTCATTCCAGCAAGTTAGAATATTTCATCCTGGAATAGAAATTTTGTCAAACAGAATGATTAGATTACAGAAATTTAGTGTAGTGTATTGATATTTCTAGTCAATAATTTAGAACACCATTACAACTGTAGTATATGCTCTTCACTTTAGGTTGACAAAAATTTTTAAACTTAAGGAGCTCTTCTGCCCTATCCAATTCTTTACAATAGCTCAAGATTTTTTTCGTTCAATAAAAAACTAAAAATATTGAAAAAGCTAAATATATATTGAAGAAACTAAGAAAAGAGTTAGTATGAGTGTGTCCACTCTTCTTTAAAGTATTATAAAAATTAAGGATAAAAGCTAATAATATAAAAACAAACAGAATAAAATGTGAAAAACATATGTGTTTGTTGCTGAAAGGCTAACTTTAAGTGGTAGTAATTTAGCATGATGCTATTTTGGTGCGAATGTAATGGATATTGATTGGCATGATTGATGATAAAAGTAGGTATACATGCTTACATATTTATTTAATTAAAATTTAACAGGTTTTCTTAGAGCTGCATGATTTTTATTTCAAATTTAATTGTTAGTCTAAATAATTTTTATATTAGACCTTTAATTTACTAAAAATGCTGTAATACATCCTTGTACAGTTGTCAGGATATTTGCCGGTCCTGCTATCTCTTTAAATTTATATGGCATAACTGCTCGGTTATGTTCACCCATATTTGCCTTCACTCACCTAACATTTCGCCCACACTTTTCCTAAAC
>JAULBW010001305.1:6349-28105 GCA_032358265.1 Vaucheria bursata | reverse complement strand
TTCTACATCGGTTCGCTGGAGCTGGGTGACGCCGACAAGCCGCCCGCCCCGGTCGTCGCCGTGTCGCGGGTGCTGGACGGGCCGCGGCGCATCTGGTCCAGCCTCACCTGATCAACGCAGCGGGGAGATCACGGTGTCGCCATAGGAGCGCACCATGTCGAGCACCTCGGCGCGACTCGACCCCACGGAGTTGACCGCCTGGTAGTTGACGCCGAGGTCGGCCTGCGCGCGCACATCCGCGATGTGCGCGGCACGATCCCAGTCGTCCTCACCCGGGACGCCGCCCTCGAAGCTCATGTACATGATGTCGATGGGCTCGGTGCGGCCGACCTGCTTGGCGTGGTCGTGCATGTAGGCCAGCATCTCCTCGAGCTCGTTCAGCGTCTCGAGCTTCGCGCTGCGCCGTGAGCTCGCGAAGGCTTCGGGGTTCGGCATCGGCATCCAGCCCTGGGCCCGTTCGGCCACCCGCCGGCGCGTGAGCTTGGAGTTGCCGCCGATCCACACAGGGACCGGATCCTGCAGTGGCGTGGGCAACGCGGTGTTGTTGCGCGCGTTGAAGTGCCGGCCTTCGTACGTGACGCTCTGGCCCGTCCACACCCGGCGGCACACCTCGAGCGACTCGTCGAAGAGCGCGTTGCGCTCCTCGAAGTCGACACCCATCGCGAAGTACTCGGGCTTCAAGTACCCCGTGCCCACCCCGAGGACGAGGCGACCGCCCGAGAGCCGGTCGATGGTGGCGACGGTCTTCGCGAGGAGGAACGGGTTGCGGTACGGCAGCACGGTGAGGTTCGTCAGCAGCCGCAGGCTCGTGCTCGCCGCCGCGATGAACGAGAGGCCGATGAAGGGATCGAGCGCGTCGTGCCCGCCGGCGGCCAGCCACTTGTCGCCCGGGATCGGGTGCTCGGTGAGGTACGCACCCGAGAAGCCCGAGGACTCCGCGACCTGCGCGAACTCCGCGACGAAGTCGGGAGTGATCATGTCGACGTCGAGCGGATGGTGTGGGAGCGGGAACCCGATGACGAACTGCATCGGCACGGTATAGCCGCGACGGATGACGTCGCGCGTCGCCGGACGGGCGGCGCGCCGCGCTTCAGCGGAGCGGCTCGATCACCTGCTCGCCGAACGCGCGCGCCATGTCGAGGGCCTCTTCGGGCGTGGCGCCCGAGCAGTTGACGGCGTTCCACGTGACGCCGAGCGCGGTGAGGCGATCCTGCTCCTCCGCGTACGCATCGAGGGTCCAGCCCGGCGTGCCCGGCTGTCCGGTGAAGTTGAAGTAGAGGACGTCGAGGGGCTCGTCGCTGCGACCGGCGTCGTCTCGGAACCCGTGCAGCTTGTCCAGCAGGCGGGCGAGGTCGTCGAGCGTCTCGAGGTGCGGGGAGCGACGACGGTTCTCGAGCGATCGCGGGTTCGGCAACGGCATCCAGCCCTGCGCGCGCTCGGCGACGCGCCGCAACGAGATGGTGGCGTTGCCGCCGATCCACACCGGCACCGGGTCCTGCATCGGTCTCGGGAGCGCGGTGTTGCCCGTCGCCTCGAAGTGCTTGCCCACCATCGACACGGTCTCGCCGGACCACGCCATGCGGCAGCCTGCCAACACCTCGTCGAACAGCTCGTTGCGCTCGGCGAAGTCGACGCCCAGCGCCTGGAACTCCGGCTCGAGGTAGCCGGTGCCGACCCCGAGGGTGACGCGCCCGGACGACAGCGAGTCGAGGGTCGCGACCGCCTTCGCCAGAATGAAGGGGTTGCGATACGGCAGCACGGTGAGGTTCGTCAGGAGCCGCAGCTGGGTCGTCGACGCCGCCGCGAACGCGAGCGCGACGAACGGGTCGAACGCGTCGTGGCCGCCCGTCGCCAGCCAATCGTCCCCGGGCATCGGGTGCTCGGTGAAGTACACGGCATCGAACCCGGCCTCCTCCGCCGTGCGCGCGAACGCAGCGACGAACTCCGCGGTGGCGAACGCCGCCGGCATGGGGTGGTGCTGATGGAGCCCGAGTGCGTACTTCACGCGTCGCAGTCTGCCCCCTGACCGTTCTGGCCCGCGATTCCGGGGTCATGACCCCGGAATCGCGGGCCAGAACGGGGAAGATTGTCCTCGTGACCGAGATCGTGATCTGTCCGCACTGCGGCAGGAAGAACCGGGTTCCGGCCGCGGCGGCGGGGATCCCCCGCTGCGGGAACTGCCACAACCCGCTCCCCTGGGTGGCGGATGCCGACGACCGGACGTACGACGAGGTCGTCCGCGCGTCGAAGCTGCCGGTCCTGCTGGACCTGTGGGCCCCCTGGTGCGGGCCGTGCCGCATGGTCAGCCCCGCGCTCGAGACGCTGGCGCGCGAGAACGCCGGCGCCGTGAAGCTCGTGAAGGTCAACGTCGACGAAGCACCTGGCGTGGCCCAGCGCTTCGACGCCCGGAGCATCCCGACGCTCGTCGTCTTGCGCGGCGACGAGGTCGTCGCGCGGCAGATCGGTGCCGCGCCCGAGCCCGCGCTGCGTCAGTGGTTGTCCGACGCGTTGAAGTCCGCGTCGCAGCGCGCGGGCTAGTCGCTGTGCCTCAGCGCGCGCCGCGGAGGAGCTGTCCGGGACGCGCGCCGGTGTCGACACCGTCGCGGCGCGTCACCGCGCCGCTGACGATGGTGGCCTTGTAGCCACGCGCCTCCTGGAGGAGGCGGCGGCCACCGGCCGGCAGGTCGTAGGCCATGCGCGCCTGCATCAGCGCGAGGTTGCCGTGGTCGATGACGTTGAGGTCGGCCTTCTTGCCGACCTCGAGCGTGCCGCGATCGCCGAGCCCGAACAGCGCCGCGGTGTCCGCGGTCTGCTTCTTGATGACCCACTCGAGCGTGAGCTTCGGCCCTCGGACGCGATCGCGCGCCCAGTGCGTCAGCATGAACGTCGGGATCGATGCGTCGCAGATCATGCCGCAGTGCGCGCCGCCGTCGGACAGGCCCATCACGCCGGCCGGATGCGTGAGCATGTCGTGCACGGCGTCGAGGTTGCCATCGGAGTAGTTGAGCATCGGCAGCATGAGCAGCGCGCGGCCGTCGTCCTCGAGGAACAGGTCGTACATGAGCGACAGCGGATCGACGCCCTTGGCGGCGGCCAGCGCCGTCACCGTGCGCTCGACGCCGGGCTCGTACTCCGGCGGGTTGCCGAGCTCGTAGAGGCGGCTGCCCGCCACCTGGATGAGCTGCGTGAGGCCGTCGAACAGGACGGGCTCGGGCGGGAGATCCTGCTCGCCGAGGATCTGCGCCTTGACGCCCGGCGCGCGCAACTTGGCCGCGAGCTCCTCGATGGACGCGCTGTCGGCCGCGAGCTTCTTGAACGTCGGCCGCTTGGCGAACGCGTGGTGCGTCTGGAAGCCGATGAGCATGCCGAACGGTCGGCCGGCCACCTGCGGATAGATCTGCGCGCCGTCGTCGAACGCACGGAGCGATTCGTCCATCAGCTCGCGCCACAGCGTCGGGGCGGCATCGACCTGGAGCAGCGCGTACGAGACGGGCATGCCGATCTCGGCGGACAGGCGTCGCATCCAGTCGACCTCTTTGTGCGGCGCGACGAGGTCTTCGCCGCCCGCGCCCATCGGCGCGAGCTCGAACACCGAACGGCCACCCTTCGCCATCGCGCGACCGATGCCGAACAGCTCGTCCTCCGCGGCGAACGTGCCCGGAACGGGTTCACCGTCCATGGCGCGATGGCCGAGCGTGCGCGACGTCGAGAAGCCGAGCGCGCCGGCCTCGATGGCTTCCTGCACGATGCGCGCCATCGCCGCGATGTCGTCGGACGTCGCCGGCTCGTTGCGCGCGCCGCGCTCCCCCATCACGTAGGCGCGCACCGCACCGTGCGCGATCTGCGTACCGACGTCGATCGAGAGCTGTCGGTCGTCGACTGCGTCGAGGTACTGCGGGAAGGTCTCCCAGTTCCACTGCATGCCCTCGGTGAGCGCCGTGCCGGGGATGTCCTCGACGCCTTCCATGAGCTGGATGAGCCACTCCTGCGAGCCCGGCCGCACCGGCGCGAAGCCGACGCCGCAGTTGCCCGTGACGATGGTGGTGACGCCGTGACCGGTGGACGGGTCGAGGACTTCGTCCCAGGTGACCTGGCCGTCGTAGTGCGTGTGGCAGTCGACGAACCCCGGCGTGACGAGCATGCCCGTGGCGTCGATGGTCTCGGCCGCGTCGGCGTCGATGCGGGCGCCGACGGCGACGATCTTGCCGTCCTTGACGGCGACGTCGCCGGTGAAGCGATCGTTGCCGGTGCCGTCGACGACCGTTCCGCCGGTGATCTTGAGGTCGTACACGCTTCCCCCTTATCGCCCGGACCGCACGAGGCGGCCGGGCCGGGCGCCGGTCTCGGCATCGTTCCTGCGCACGACGGTACCGCTCAGAACCGTGGCGACGTAGCCGCTCGCGTACTGCACGTAGCGCCGTCCGCCGGCCGGCAGGTCGTACACCATCTTCGGCGGGTGCAGCGTCAGCTGGTCGTAATCGATGACGTTGACGTCGGCCTTCATGCCGACCTCGAGCGTGCCGCGATCGGCCATGCCGTAGAGCCGCGCGGTGTCGTGCGTCTGCTTCTTGACCGCTTCCTCGATGGAGAGCTTGGGCCCGCGGGTGCGATCGCGCGTCCAGTGCGTGAGCATCCACGTCGGTGACGATGCGTCGCAGATCGAGCCGCAGTGCGCGCCGCCGTCGGAGAGGCCGATGGCGCCCGCAGGGTGGCGCAGCATCTCGTAGTTCGCGTCGCCGTTGCCGTCGCTGTAGTTGAGGAACGGGAACATCAACAGCGCCCGCCCGTCCTGCTCGAGGGTGAGGTCGTACAGCTTCTCGGCGACACCCACGCCGTCGGCGTCCGCGAGCGCCTGCACGCTCATCTCGGGGCCCGGCTCGTAGTTCACCGGGTTGCCGAGCGCGTAGATGCGATGCAGCGAGCTCGCCATGTACGCCGCGAACGGGTTGTCGACGGCAGCTTCCTCGCTGAGGATCGCGGCGCGACGTTCCGGCTTGCGCAGCTCGGCGACGCGCTCCTCGAACGGGAGGGAGGCGAGTGCGTCGTAGCTCGGCCGGCCGCGGAAGACGTTGCCGGCTTGGTTGCCGATGAGCACACCCGCCGGGCGCGCGCCGATCTGTGGGAAGACACGAGCGCCGTTCTCCACCGCGGCGAGCGATTGGTCCATGAGCTCCTTCCAGAGCTCGGGAGCGGCATCGACCTGCGTGAGCGCGAACGTGACGGGACGATCGATGGCGGCCGAGAGGCGGCACATCCAGTCGACCTCCTTGGCCGGCGTGACGATGTCCTCGCCGGCCGCGCCCGCCGGCGCGAGCTCGTAGAGGCCGCGTCCGACGGCCTTGAGCGCCTCGCCGATGCCGAACAGCTCGTCCTCCGCGGCGAACGTTCCCGGAACGGGCTCACCGTCGATGGCCTTGTGGGCGAGCGTGCGCGACGTCGAGAAGCCGAACGCGCCGGCTTCGATCGCCTCGCGCACGATGTCGCGCATCTGCGCGATGTCATCGGCGGTCGCGGGCTCGTTGCGAGCGCCCCGATCCCCCATCACGTACGCGCGCACCGCGCCGTGCGGGACCTGCGTGCCGAAGTCGACCGCGCGCGGCATCGCTTCGAGCGCGTCGAGGTACTCGGGGAACGTCTCCCAGTTCCACGTCATGCCCTCGGCGAGCGCCGTGCCGGGGATGTCCTCGACGCCCTCCATGAGCTCGATGAGCCACTGCTCCTTGCCCGGGCGCACGGGCGCGAAGCCGACGCCGCAGTTGCCCATGATGATCGTGGTGACGCCGTGCGAGGCCGACGGCTCGAGCAGCGGATCCCACGTGACCTGGCCGTCGTAGTGGGTGTGGATGTCGACGAAGCCCGGCGTGACGAGCAGACCGGTGGCGTCGATGACCTCGGTGGCGTCGCCCTCGATGCCGGGCTCGATGGCGACCACCACGCCGTCGCGCACCGCGAGGTCGGCGACGTAGGCCGGCCTCCCTGTGCCGTCGACGATCGTGCCGTTGCGGATCAGCAGGTCGTACATGTGCGCGTTCCCCTCACACGGTGCTGCTCGCGCGCGGTGCTGCCGCGCGGCCCGACGATCGTCGCACGTTGCACATCGCATCGCAACGGTCGCATAATGCAACGCTCGTCCGTTCTGGTGCGTAGATCCCGGCGCGCGGCGCGTCATTCACTCGCCAGAACGGCCGGTCAGCGGAGCGCGGCGGCCGCGGCCTGGACGCGGGCCAGGATGCGGCGGATCTCGTGGCCGGGGAGCGGGGCGGGGAAGGCCATCGCCGCGATGGCGAGGGTGACCTCGCCGTCGGCACCGAAGACCGGCGCGTTGACGGACGAGACCGGGTAGGTCCGGTCGTCGTCGATCTCGGCAACGACCGGATCGCGCTGGCGCGACAGCTCCTCGACGAGGCGCTCGACGACGGACTGCAGCTCCTCCCGGGTCGCCGCCGGGTCGATCGGGCCCGTGCGGTCGCGCACCCGGTCGGCCAACGTCTCGTCGACCTCCACCACCCCACCGAGCTGCCGGATGCCCGCGAGCACGTCGGCCCAGGCGCGGGGATCGGCGGCCCCGCGCGCCAGCCAGCGCTCGGTCGCTTCGTCGCCGGCCCACGCGACGAACACCGAGCCCCACGGCGGACGGAAAGGCAGACGCTGGCCGGGGCGCAGCGCGGGCACCGCGTGCGACGGCGGCCAGGCTTGGTCGAGCACCACGACGTGCTCGTCGGCGGCCGCGATCGCCGCGCACACCAGGCCGAGCTCGGCCGCGAGGTCCGCGAGGGCGGCATGGATGAGCTCCGCAGTCGGCAGGCTGCTCGCGGCGGCCGCGCCGACCGGCACCAACGCGGGCCCGAGGTGGAACGTGCGGCGCGCCGGATGCCGGACCAGCCAGCCCGCGTCCTGCAGCGCGGCGAGCATCGGGTAGCACGTGGCCTTGTTGACGCCCAGGCGACGAGCGATCTCGGCGATCGACATGCCCGTCGACGGGTTGGCAGCCAAGTGGTTGACCAGCGTCACCACGCGGTCGGTCTGCGGCGAGGGGCGCGGCACGGGGTGACGGTAGCGTCTGGCGCCGATGACCTTCATACGAGTCGCCTACGAGGACCACGTCGCGGTGCTGACGCTCGATCGCCCCGACCGTCTCAACGCGTTCAACAACGCAATGGACGTCGAGTTCTTCGACGTCGTCGAAGAGATCGACCGCCGCGACGACGTCCGCTGCGTCGTCTGGCGCGCCGAGGGCCGAGCGTTCTCTGCCGGCCGCGACGTGAACGATCTCGGCAACCGCGGTCCCGGCGAGAGCGACTACCACTACATCAGCGAGGGCCACGGCCGGACGCACCGTCTGCTCGTGCCGCCGCGCGTGCCGTGGGTGTGCGCGATCCAGGGTTGGTGCATCGGCGGTTCGTGGGAGCGCACCCTCCTCTGCGACATGCGCATCGCGGCGGACGACGCGAAGTTCCGCCTCCCGGAGCTCGCGCACGGGCTCATCCCCGACTCCGGTGGCACCGCGCGGCTGTTCCAGATCTGTGGGCACGGCGTCGCCACCGACCTCGTCCTCACGGGTCGCGTGATGGACGCGGACGAAGCACTGCGCCACGGCGTCGTGTCACGAGTCGTTCCGCGCGATCGGCTCGACGAGGTCTCGCTCGAGGTCGCCCGCACGATCGCGAGCCTGCCGCCCCTCGCGGTCAAGGCGTGGCGACAGGGCCTGCAGGACATCGCGACGCCCATGGTCTCGGCCGCGTTGCACGCCGAGCTGCTCGCACAGATGCTCGTGTACAAGTCCGACGACTTCGCCGAGTTCAAGAAGGCCCGCGCCGAACAACGCCCGCCGGTCTATCGGAACACTTGACGTCAGTTGCTCGACGTCTTCTTCGAGGTCGTCCTCCCGGTCCTCGCTGTTGCTTTGGTCGGGGGGTATGTCGCCCGCCGGCTCGAGTTCTCGCTCGAGACGATGTCGAAGGCGGTCTTCTACCTCTTCTCGCCGTGCCTGGTCTTCACATCGATCGCGACGATCGCGCTGTCGGGCGGCGACGTGGCGCGCTTGTTCGCCCTCTCCGCGATCGTGTTCGCGTTCAACGCGATCGCGAGCACCGCGTGGTCCACCGTGCGCGCATCCGACCGTCCGACTCGAGCGGCCGGCGTCATCAGCGCCTGCGTCGTCAACCAAGGCAACATGGGGCTGCCGATGGCGGACCTCGCGTTCGGCGAGGTCGGCCTGCAGATCGCGGTCGTGATGTACGTCGCGGGCGTGCTGCTGTGGTCGAGCGCGGGCATCGCGCTCGGCTCGCTGGCACGCGGGAAGCACTCACCTCGGCGCGCCATGCTCGCACCTCTGCGCTACCCGTCGATCTATGCGGCGGTCGCGGGCGCGCTCGTCAACGTCACTGATGCCGATCTGCCCGTCGCGATCAGCGAGTCGACGCGATCGCTCGGTCAGGCGTCGGTCCCCGCGATGCTCGTGGTGCTCGGCATGCAGTTCCGTCGGCCGCGCCTCGACGATCTCGGCGAGCCGATCGCCGCGAGCGTCAACCGGCTGGTGCTCAGCCCGCTCATCGCGTGGCCGGTCGCCGCGATGATCGGCCTCGGCGGTGTCACGCAGCGGACCGCGATCATGATGACGGGGATGCCTACCGCGGTGATGGCGACGATCCTCGCGATCGAGCTCGATGCGAAGCCCGATCTGGTCGTGCGCACCGTGATCTTGTCGACGTTGCTCAGCATCGTCTCCCTCACGATCCTGATCTCGATCCTCCGCTGATCAGCCGTTCAACGGCCGGTGCGAGTCGGCCACCCGATGCGGACCTCGACGGACGGCGAGTAGTGGACGAGCGGCTCCGTCGTCGGCGCGCGCAGTCCGGAGGCGGCAACGAGACCGTCGTCGAGCTCGAGCACCCGTGCTCGATGCAGCGGCCAGGGGTCGTGGAACGCCTGGGCGTGACGGAGACCTGATCGCGGCGCGCTGTAGAGCCGCCAACGAGCGGTCAGGAAGTGGTCGAGCTCGGACAGCTCTGATGGAGCGAACGGCTCGCCGATCTCGACCGTGATGCGGCTGGTGGCTCGTGGCCCGGGCCATCGTCGCTCACAGCGGTAGGAGATGGACGCGCGGTCGCAATGGATGGACATCTTCGACCAGAAGTACGGCAACCGGTAGGTCGATCGAGCGGTCAGGACTGCACCCAGGCGAGCGGCGTCGAGCGAGAAGAACCAGATGCCGGTCGCTCCGTCGACACCGCGGACGTACGTGCGGACGTTCGTCTCGGCGAAGCGTGAGAGCCAAGGGACCGATGGGACGTGCGGCAGACCCACCCGCATGTGGAACGGGACGAGCCCGACCCACGCCGCGTCGTCGAAGCGCTCGACGGTCAGGCCCTCGGGCAGCAATCGCTGCACCTCGTCCGGGTCGAACCGCCAGTGGACGAACGTGAGGTCCTCCCACCGGTGCACCATCACCGCCCGGCGGACGGGCGTGTCACACGCCGGGCCGTAGACCACCGACCGCGCCACATCCCCGTCCGCATCATCGTGCGTGGTCACCGACCCAGCATGGGGCACCATCCCACGCTTCGACAACGCGGTGTCACCCTCGGAAGCGAAAGAGGGCAAGCGCGATTGCGAGGACGACGATGCTCCACGCCAGGTACTTGAGCGCGGCTTCGAGCGGGGACAGGAGTGCAGCGACATCGAGATGCTGCACGCGGCCGTCGTCGAAGGTGATCGTGCCGTCGAGCGTCGCGACCTTGCGCCGTAACTCACGCGCTCTCGAGCTCAGTGCTCGCTGAGCGCGCGACAGACCGAACGCCGCCACCGCCGCCGCCGCAGCAGGTAGCGCAAGCGACTCTGCTTGCGCGTAGTACGCCGTCAGCACCGGGAACGAGCCCCAGGACGCGGCGAACGTGACGTCGTTGTGCAACGCCCCGCCGAACAGTTCGAGGTTGTAGCTGACCGCGAGGAACACGCCGACCACGATGAAGACGGCGAGCCCCGCGCCGACCTCTGCGATGCCGGCGATGCCGAGCGCGGTCGCGCCGACGATGCTCGTCACCGCCGCGCCGGAGAGCAGCCAGCCGGGGATGGACGTGCGGAGCGGTCGGCCGTGCAACTCGTCCAGAGCGTGAGCACCGACGCCGACGGCGAGGAAGAACGCGACCAGCGTCGCGGTGAGGCGCACGCCGTCGACCTCGGGCGCGAGGCACGCGCCGATCACCACGTACGACAAGTGCCACAGCGTGTACGGCGGATGAAGCAGGAGCCACCAGTCGCGCCACCCGCGATGGGACGCGCCGAGCTTCGGGGCGTAGAACGCCGGAGCGAGGCGCGGCTTGTCCGTCACGACACCCGACGACCCCACATCACGAGCCCGCCGCCGAGGCTCATCCGCCGCAGCCCGACGTCGGTGAGGCCCGCGGCATTCCACGCGGCGACGGTCCGGTCGACGGGGAGCCGCCGGTAGTGCGCAGAGATGTTCGGGCCGAGGAACCGCCCGACCTCGAACCACGGTCGCCCGCCGAGAGTGGCGCCGGCAAGCGGAAGCACCGCGCGCGTGTACAGCCACCACGACGCGTGCCAGAAGAGGTTGGTCGGCACCGCGAACTCGAGGCTGGCGACGACGCCGCCGGGTCGCACGACACGGGCCAGTTCGGCGATCGTCTGATGCGGGTCGGCGACGTAGCGCAGCAAGTAGGTGAATGTCAGCGCGTCGAACGTGGCGTTCGGGAAAGGCAGCTGCTCCGCTCGTCCGAGCACGAGCGAGATGCGGTCCGCTCTACCTGCCCCGCGCACGTTCGCCTGACCCCGACGCAGCATCTGCTCGCTCAGATCGATGCCCGTGATGCGCGCGCCCGAACGCTCGGCGAGGCTGAGCGCCACGCCTGCCGGCCCGGTCGCGACATCGAGCACCGAGGCCGGCTCGATCGCTGTGGCATGCGCGACCATCTCTCGCCGCCATCGCGCGTCCTGACCGAGCGACAGGATCGCGGCAAGGCGGTCATAGCGCGGTGGCAGCCCCGCGAAGAGCGCACGCGCCGCGCGGTTAGGCTCGCCATCCGCCTCGACGTGCGCTCGATGCTCGTCGACAGACATGCGCGCGCCCTTCCCTGGAGGCCGTATGCCGGAACCAACCTACGACGTCGTCGTCGTCGGCGCCGGACCGGCAGGAAGCACGGCGGCGATGGTGTTGGCGCGTGGGGGTGCACGCGTCGCTCTCGTGGACAAGGCGACGTTCGAGCGCGACAAGGCATGCGGCGATCTCATCGGGCCGCGAGGCCTGGCGACGCTCGACGACCTCGCGATCCGCCCGCCGGCCGGACGGCGCGTCGGCGAGATGCTCGTCGTCGGTCCGACGGGGCGACGCGCGGTGCTGCCGGCGCGCGCGGGGCGAACGTATCCAGGCCATGGTCTGGCCGTGCCGCGCGTCCTCTTCGATGCATGGTTGCGCGAAGCCGCAATCGACTCGGGCGCCGAACCGTTCACCGGTCGCGCATCTGCGGAAGTCCGCGGCGATCGTCGGGGCCTCACCGGTGTCGTCGTCGCCGGAGGCCGTCGCCTCCGCGCGGACGTGATCATCGGCGCGGACGGTGCCACGAGCTCGATCGCCGACGCCGCGGGGCTGGTCGACCATCGGTCGGTCCTCTGGGGGTTCGCGCAGCGCGCGTACGTCGAGCAACACGTCGAACGACCCGTCATCGCGCTGTGGGACGAAGCGCCGTGGCGAGGCTTTCCTGGGTACGGCTGGCTCTTCCCTGGCACCGACGGCGCCGCGAACGTGGGTCTCGGTCTCGGCCTGCGCCAGCATCGCCGAGACGCCTCGCGCGCGGTCTCGAGCTTCGACGCGTTCTGCGCCCACCTCCGCCGACTCGGCTTGCTCGCGTCGCCCGTTGATGGTCGCCGCCTCGGCGGCTGGCTCAAGATGGGGATGGTCGGCACGGTCCCCGCGCGCGGTCGCACGCTTCTCGTCGGTGACGCGGCCGGGCTCGTGAACCCGTTGCAGGGCGAGGGCATCGCTCCCGCGGTGACCAGTGGTCGAGCCGCCGCCGAAGCGGTGCTCTCGGATCCGGCCACCGCCGCGGCGCGATACACCGCCGTCCTCGCGTCCACACTCGGCGAGTACGCCTCGGTGGCCGCACCGATCCACGTCGCTTCGATCTCGGGGACGCCGCGCCGCGTGTCGGCGATCGGCCGCGCCTTGACGCTCCCCGGCGTGAGCCACGCGATCGCGCCGACGTGGGCGCTGTACTGGAACGACCTTCTCGCCGGCGCGCCCCCGGGTCTGAACACCGTGGCGTCCGCTGCCGTGCATCGCATCGGTCGCCTCGCGACTTCGCGCACGGCCACTCGCCGCCGACTCAACCAGCGCTGAGATCGGCAAATGGGTGTGATGAAGGTGGGAGACTCCTCAACCCTCTGGCGGTCCCGCTGTCGATGGCATGAGGCTGGCGGGACGGGCGCGGCTTGACGAACCGAGCCGCGCCCCCGTTGACGCGTGGTCCTCCTCCGCTGTGCCCGGAGCACCCGCGTTCGAACGTGGTTCGCAACGGCCGCTACGGCACGACGACGGAGCGACCTCGGCAGCGGTATGGGTGCTATCCGGACTCGTCCGACTCTTCGTGCCGCGTCGAGAGGCGCGGATCGGAAGTTCGGCGCTCGCGGCAGCGCGCTCCTTCATGTCTGCTGCCTCAGGTCGCTGCATGGCATAGGTTGCGCCGCCGACCGCATCCTCGCTGATTCCTTTGGGTGGCGACCTGTATGAGCACGGCTACCGTCTCGACGTCCACCACGTCGAGAAAGCCCGCGAGTGATTCCCTTCATGCTGTTGCTTGTCGGTGCCGCCCTGGTGCTGCTCGCGCTGCTCTGGCTCCTCATGCCGTGGACCGACCGTCCGCTGAACCGTGACTTCGTGCCGAGGATCCGCAACTGGACCCCTGAAGCGATCCTCGACAAGTCGATCGAGCTGAACAACCGGGTCGATGGCGCGTGGGTCTCGATTGGCGTACACCCGATGTTCGGCGTCGGATTCTGGGTCGTTCGCATCGAACCGCTCGACGGCGAGCCGTTCAACATCTCGTCGACGGCCGGGTCCATCGCCGAAGCGCCGGAGTCTGCGGAGCGCTGGCTGACTGTGCACGAAGACGCCGACGGCATCGTCCGTGTTTGGTGAGCCGCCTACCCCGGGCACTGGGACGGCTTCGTCACAGTCGCTCCCCCGGTGATGGGCGGCATCACTCGGACCTTGGTCGCGCGAGGCATGCTGTTCATGGGTGCGCCCACGCCCACGAAAGGAACCCATGGCAAAGATTGTCGAAACTCGGCTCGTTGACGACCTCGACGGTACAGAGGCGGCCGAGTCCGTTCGGTTCGGACTTGACGGGAAGTCCTATGTCATCGACCTCTCGAAGTCGAACGCACGGGCTCTGCGCTCGGCGTTGAAGCGGTACGTCGCCGCTGCATCCCCCGACCGCGCTGGCACCCGGACGAGCCGGCGGAAGCCCTCCGGGGGCGTCGATCCGAAAGCGGTGCGGCAGTGGGCCGCGAGCAACAAGATCAAACTGTCCTCACGGGGACGAATTCCAGCCCCAATCATGGAGCGCTACCTCGCGTCCAACTGACACGTGTTGCCCGGCTGGTACGACGGAGTTCCGACTCGGGCAGCGAACGAACCGGCAGTTCGGTGAACGGCGGGTGGACCGCAGAGCGCCACCGCTGGAGCGCGGATCGAACAGTTCGGGCGCGTCGTCGCGACTGCAGTCAGGCAGCCAACACCTATCGGTGATTCGTGCGGTACCACCATGCCATCGCCAGCTCAACGAGCCCAATGGCACTAACAGCCACGCCCACTCCCACAACGACAAGGACGCCACCGATGACCTGCTGAAGCGAAACGTCGCCCAAAGCAGCTCCCAGGACCGCAAGCGCAAGGCCGAGGACGATCAGTGCGGCGCGGCTGAGTCGACTCATCGCGGGAGTGTGCCACACGGCAGTGCATAGCGGCAGTTATGCGCTCGGCCCGGCGTCCGCCAGGTGATCACTCTGCCAGTGCCGACCGAACTTCTGCTCCGCTTCCCCGCGCGTCGCGTTCGACGTACTGACCCACGCAGCACAGACCAAACACTCGGCCCACCATTCGCCGGTCGATTGCTCGAAGACGTGTACTCGGTCCGATTCAGTCACATCACCATGATGCTCGCCGGGCGGGCCGATCGGCAGCTATGCGCTCAAGCGAATCAGCCATCTCGCCGATAGTCCGAGCAGCGATGCGGGGAGGCAGCAATGCGGAGAAGTTCTCGATGGCTGGCGCGTGTCTCAGCGGTAGTCGTCCTGACGGCGGCCGTCGTTGGGGTTGACCCAGCGTCGGCTCACTGGGTGCACAGCGGCACCGTCATCGTGTGGTCCGACACCACCCCTGATGGGACGATCATCTGCACCGGTACGGCGGCCTGGATGGAAGACACGAGCGGCACAGTGTCGGTCCATGGCACGCAGACCGCAAAGCGAGACGCCCTCTGTCCGAATGCCCTCTTCGTGCCCGCAGGGTGGCTGGTGGTTGACGCGAAGCTCACGAACGGCGGGACTGTCTGTCTGGACTACAACCTCGGCGTCGCGAACACCACGACCGCGGCGTTCGTGGACTATCAACGCGGGGACTTCTTCGGATGCGGGTCGCTCTCGACGCAAAGAGTTACTGCCAAGGGTCAGATGTACATCTTCGGTGCCGGCTTCCGGCCGTCACCCATGATCGAGGTCCCGGTGCAGCATGGCTGAGCGTGCGCAAGGAGAGAACAAGACGATGAACACATCCCGAACACCACGCATCGTCGCATCGCTGATGGTGGCCGGAGCCATCCTTGTCTCGGCTGGGTGCTCAGAAGGCGGCGGCACCACCGTGGCGGCCAGTGCTGAGGTCGACGCCTCACAACCGCCAGAGGCCGAGACGAACTTCTACGATCTCAACCGTCAGCGGATCCTCGCGGATATCACCGACTCCGCAGACGACACGCTCTCGCTCGAGTTCACCGAGGACGAAATGTGGGTGGTGCACCGCGGCGGCCGCCCTGACGTGATGGCCGTAATCGGAGTCGCGGGCGAGATCGTCGGATACGGCATCGCCAATGATCTCAACACCTCCGATCCGGTGGCGACGTACAACAATTGCGTAGCCGCCGCCGGTGCAGACGCGCCGCCGTGCAAAGAGCTCGCGCTCGCGAAGGAATCCGACAGTTCGCGCGTCTGGCTCGGCAACGAGACAGTCCGTGCGCTACCGCTGTTCTCGATTGACGGTGACCCCTCCGACCCGACCGCCTACATGACCGTGGTCGGAGCCGTATCTGTCGAGACCAGCCGGAGCCCCGACGCACTAGCCGCCCTCGAGAGCTGCGCTAAGCAGGTCAGCGCGCAGCCAGGGGAAGACGCCATCAACCGGGCATGCGCGCCCGCCAAGGCCTACCGAATGTGACGGCACTGTTGGACCTTGACGGGTTCGATCAAGCCACCGGTCAAGTCGTCCAGCACGTGCGCACATTGCCCGCTCGGGAGCGGTTACGCGTGCCGGAGCGAGCCCCCGATATCGATGAGGTTGGCGCTGCCGCACGCACGCGGCGCGGGTGCAGGGGCCGAACGGCCACGGAGTTCTCCACCCTTCATCCGGGCTTGCTGCCGAACTCAACCTGCGCTGAGCTTCTCCTCGCGCCCGCGCCGCCAGGCCAGCGCAGCGATTGCGATGACGCCGGTGATCAGAACCACCGCCGCGACGCCGTCGACGGATGACGGGACAGTGACGTCCATGAGGAGGTCGTCGTCGCAGCGCTCGTCGCGGTCGTCGTCGAGCTCCCGCGACGACAATCGCTCGTGGTCCCGGAGGTAGACGCCGGGCTCGAGCTCGCGCTGGGAGAACTGCTGGCTGTGCGATCTCGAACCATCGTCGCCGAACCCGACGGAGAGGACGAGCGCGTCCCACGTCGTCGTGGACAACGGCACCGCTTCGGCGAACCCCGGCGGGAGGTCGCCGACGGCAACGGTCGCGAGTGGTTGCGGATCATCGGCCTCGATGCGCCAGAGAACCGTGTCGCTGCGATTCGCCTCGCCCAGCTCGACCCAGTGCACCGGGTCGCCATCGCACAGGCCGAAGTCGTACACGAAGTGACCGCTGTCCCCGTCGACCGAGACCGCGCTCGGATCGGACCCTGAGCCTGCGTCCTCGCACGCGGACAGCAGCACCGTCGCGGCGATGGCGCTCAACAGCACGAAACCAGGGCGCACGTTCGCTCCCCCTACCTCAGAAGTGCGAGGCACGCGGCCGGCGCCGGCGGTCAGGCTTCGAACGTGCCGCGGCCCATCTGGTCGCGGACGGTCACGATCGGCGGGTTGGTGAGCGTGCGGCGCTGCCAGTTGGCGCCGTCGACGACGAGCGTGTGGCCGGAGATGAAGCGCGCGTACGGCGATGCGAGGAAGGTGGCGGCCCAGCCGAGCTCGCGGAGACGGCCGACGCGCAGCGCGGGCTGGCACGGGTCCTTCTCGTTGGTCTCCATCACGTTGCCGAGCGCGTCGGGCTCGTTCGCGCGAGCGAGGTTGGCCTTGATGTCCGCGGTCATGTCCTCGTGGGGGAACAGACCAGGGACGAGGCCGTTGACCTGGATGCCGTACGGGCCCCACTCGACCGCGAGCGTCTCGACCATGTTCTTCACGCCCGCCTTGGCCGCGGCGGAGTGCGCGAAGCCGGGGCCGCCGGTCCACGCGTAGGACGCGCCGACGTTGATGATCGAGCCCGGCGATCCTGCGGTCAGGTGACGGCGGCCGAACTCGCGGGCCACGAAGAACGTGCCATTGAGCGTGATGTCGACGACGGTGCGCCAGGCGTTCGGAGACATGTCCTCGGCGGGCACGGGGAAGTTCGCCGCCGCGTTGTTCACGAGGATGTCGGGCAGCGAGAACTCGGACTCGATCGCGTCGAACGCCAGCGCGATCGACTCCGGGTCACGGATGTCGCACTCAACGGCGAGCGAGTTGCCACCCAGCGCCTGGAGTGCCTCGATGCCTGCATCGAGGTGTTCGGGCTTGCGGCTCGCGATCGCGACGGTCGCACCGAGCCGTGCGAACTCCTGCGCGATCGCCTTGCCGAGGCCTGTGCCGCCGCCCGTGACGAGCACGACCTGCCCGTCGAACGTGCTGGCCGGCAGCGCGGAGGCGCCGAGCTCGGGGGGTTCCGGGAGACCGGGATATCCGTTGGCAGCCATGGCAGATCAGGTCCCTTCTGGCATCTCTTCGGGCATGTCCGGGCGCCACGAGACGCCGTTGACGTGCGCACCGCCGTCGACGAACAAGGTGTTGCCGTTGACGTACTGCGAGTCCTCGGTCGCGAGGAACATGGCGACGCCCCCGATGTCTTCCTCGGGGTCGCCCATGCGCCGCATCGGGTTCTCGAGCAGCATCTGCGCGGCGGTCTCGGGGTTCGCGTCACGGAACGCGACGTACGCCTCCGTCGCGGCTGCAGGGCAGATCACGTTGCAGCGGATCTGGTGGCGGCCCCACTCGACGGCGGCGGTGCGCGTCATCGTGCGCACCGCCTCCTTCGCGGCGTTGTACTCCAGCGAGTACATGTGCGCGTTGACACCGTTGAGCGAGCAGAGGTTGATGATCGACCCTCCGCCCTGCGCCTTCATGTGCGGGAACGCGGCCTGCATCGTCCAGAAGTTCGACATGACTCCCGTGCGGAAGCCGTGCTCGAGGTTGGCGTTTCGCTTCCACTCGAGGCGGGAGATTGTTCCACCGCCCCAGGCGTTGTTGACGAGCACGTCGACGCGGCCCCACGTGTCGACGGCCGCTTGCACCGCACCTTCGGCCTGCTGCTTGACGCTGATGCCGGTCGGGACGAACACCGCGTCGCCGCCGAGTTGCTTCACCTGGTCGACGGTGCGCGCCCCGGTGGCCGGGTTCAGCTCCGCGACGACGATGCGCGCGCCCTCGCGGGCGAAGCGTCGAGACAGCCCCGCGCCGATGCCTTGGCCCGCGCCCGTGATGACGACGGTCTTGCCTTCGAGCCTGCCGCTCATCGCGCGCTCCTCGGAGCGGGCTCCTCTTCAGGAAGGTCCGGTCGCCAGGACACCCCGTTGACGTGGGAACCGCCGTTGACGAACAGCGTGTTGCCGTTGAAGTAGCGCGAGTCGTCGCTGGCGAGGAACAGCGCGGCGCCGCCGATGTCGTTCTCGGGATCTCCCGAGCGGCCCATCGGGTTCTGCGACTCGAGCAGCGCGGCGTTCTCGGGGTTGCGGGCCTTGAACGCCTGGTAGGCCTCCGTCGCCGCGTTCGGGCAGATCACGTTGCTGCGGATCTGGTGCGGTCCCCACTCGACGGCGGCCGTGCGCGTCATCGTGCGGAGCGCTTCCTTTGCCATGTTGTATTCGAGCGTGAACACGTGCGCGTTCACGCCGTTGAGCGAGCAGAGGTTGATGATCGACCCGCCGCCCTGCGCCTTCATGTGCGGGAAGGCCGCCTGCATCGTCCAGAACGCGGACATCGTGCCGACGCGCCAGCCGTGCTCCATGTCGGCGTCGGTCTTCCACTCGAACCGCTTGTGCGTTCCGCCGCCCCACGCGTTGTTGACGAGGACGTCGATTCGGCCCCATTTGTCGACGGCCGCATCGACGCACGCTCGTGCCTGCTCCTCGACACCCACGTCGGTCGGCACGAACACGGCCTCGCCACCCAGCTCGTGCACCTCCGCGACAGTGCGGGGGCCGGTCTCCGGGTTCATCTCGGCGACCACGATGCGAGCGCCTTCCCGGGCGTAACGACGGGCGATGCCGCGGCCGACACCTTGACCAGCGCCGGTGATGACGGCGACCTTGCCGTCCAGACGTCCCATCAGCTCGGCTCCGCGCTCACGGCGAGGCATGGTAGGACCTCGCCATGGCAACGGACGAAACCACCCGCACCGCGATCGTCACCGGAGCGACGCGCGGCATCGGCCGCGCGAGCGCCATCGCGCTGGCGAAGCGGGGTTACGACGTCGTGGTCACGGGCCGCACCGTCCATGAGGGTGACGCCGCGAAGCGACCTGAGGCCGAGGCGTTGCCCGAGCTCACCAAGGTGTCGGGCAGCCTCGATTCGACGGTCGCCGCGATCGAAGCGGAGGGCCGCCGCGGCATCCCCCTCGTGCTCGACCTGCTCGACCGCGATTCGTTGCAGCCCGCGGCGGAGAAGGCGATCGCCGCGCTGGGTCACGTCGACGTGCTGGTCAACAACGCCATCTACGTGGGCCCCGCTGGCGAGCGCCGGTTCCTCGACACGCCACCGGACGAGATCGAGAAGCGCGTCATGGGCAACGTCGCGTCGCAGCTGATCTTCACGCAGCCGATCCTGCGCCACATGGTGGCGCGAGGAGGCGGTGTCATCGCCAACGTCACGAGCGCGGCCGGGTACCTCACGCCCCACGCGGCGATCGGCGAAGGCGGCTGGGCGCTCACCTACGGCGTGTCCAAAGCCGGTCTGCACCGCATCGTCGCGCAGCTGCTCATCGAGCACGCGAAGGACGGCATCGTCGCGTTCAACCTGCAGCCGGGCGCGGTCGCCACGGAGCGCGTGCTCGCCGCAGGTGAGAAGCTCGAGTTCGTCGCCAAGTACGCGGCGCCCGTGGACAAGGTCGGCGAGGCGGTCGCCCGCATCGTCGACGAGCCGTCCGCCTTCGAGAACGGTGCCAACGTGCAGGTGCAGGACGTCGCGAAGGAATGGGGAGTCCTATGAGCGAAAGCCCAACGGCGAGGAACGAGCCCTACTCGCGAAGCGACCCAGCAAGCACAGGCGTTGTGGGGCGGGCGAGGAACGAGCTCGCACCAAGAACCTCTGCCCCACGCAGCTACCGCGTAGAGGGAGTCCGATGAGCGAAAGCAGCCATCAGCCGGTCGTGATCGAGGTCGCCGTCAACGGCGCGACCAAGCGCGAGCGCAGCCCGCACGTGCCGGTGACGCCCGACGAGATCGCGTCGGACGCCATCGCGTGCATCGACGCGGGTGCGTCGGTGGTCCACATCCACAACGCGGAGATGGGGCTCCAACGCGACGCCGCGGCGACGATGTACGCGGAGGCGCTGCGACCGATGCGGGCGGCCCGGCCGACGGCCGTGCTCTACCCCACGATGGCGGGTGGGGCGAGCATCAACGAGCGCTACGACCACCACCTCCCGCTCGCCGCGGAGGGGATCATCGACATGGGCGTCATCGATCCCGGATCGACGAACCTCGCCGCGACCGCACCGGACGGCACGCCGCCGACCGCCGGCCACGTGTACGTCAACTCGCCCGCCGACATCGCCTACATGATGGACGTCTGCCGCGAGCAGGGCATCGGGCCGAGCTTCGCCATCTACGAGCCCGCGTTCCTGCGCACGGTCATCGCGTACCACCGCGCCGGCGTGCTCGCACCGGGGTCGCTCACGAAGTTCTATTTCTCAGGCAGCGGCTACTTCAACGGCGGCTACCCGCTGTTCTCCGCGCCGCCGATCCCCGAGGCGTTCGCGCTCTACGCCGCGATGCTGCGCAACGAGGCACCCGAACTGCCGTGGGGCGTCGCCATCCTCGGCGGCAACATCCTCGACACGCCGATCGCCCGTCTCGCGGTCGAGAACGGCGGTCACCTCCGCGTCGGTCTCGAGGACGACCCGCTCGGTCCGCCCAACGTCGAGCAGGTGCAGAAGGCCGTCGCGCTGTGCGCGGAGGTCGGCCGCCCGATCGCGACGCCTGAGCAGACCCGTCAGCTGCTCGGACTGCCCGCGCGCTGACGCGGCGCCATCCTCAGAGCAGCGGGATGAGGCGGTGGATCGATCGCTCGAGGCGGTCCGCCGTCGCACGGTAGATCTCGACCGGCTCGCCCGCCGGATCGCGCACCTCGTCGGTGGCGCGCCCCAATCGGTCGGGTGGCCGCCGTGAATCGAGCTCCGCGACCCACGCCCCGAGGTCCTCACCGCCGCGCGCCCCGGACGCCTCGGCGAGACGCACGAGCTCGTCGAGCAGGAACGTGCGCGCCGCGGCCTCTTCGTCGTGGGCCGCGATGGCCCACGCGTGCGTGCGCGTCATCGCGAGCACGACGTCGGAGTCGTCCACCATCGCTCGCGTGAGCTTGCGGCTCGTGTGACCGCCGAGCTCGACGCCTCGTTCCGCGAGCACCTGGACCGCGTGCTTCGTCGCCGGCTGGCTGCCCCACCCGAGCGTGCCCGCGGACGCGACTTCGATCTCGTGCCCGGCCGCGATGAGGTGGTGGCGCAGCAGCGCCTCGGCCATGGGCGAGCGACAGGTGTTGCCGGTGCAGACGACGAGGATCCCCAAGGCGAGCGAGCGTACCGATCGGCACTCTGTCCGCGATGCACTAGAAACGGTGCCTCCACAGCCGACGCAGGAGAGGGGACACCGCATGGCGGGGCCGATGGAAGGGGTTCGGGTCGTCGAGCTGGGCGTCTGGGTCGCCGGGCCGGCCGCAGGCGGCATCCTCGCCGACTGGGGGGCGGACGTGGTCAAGATCGAGCCGCCCGCAGGCGACCCGGCGCGCACCTTCCAGCGGATGCTCGGGGGCGACATGCCGAACAACCCCGTCTTCGAGCTCGACAACCGCAGCAAGCGCAGCGTCGTGCTCGACCTGTCGACCGACGAGGGCAAGGCAGTCGCGCTCGAGCTCATCGACGGCGCGGACGTTTTCCTCACGAACATCCGCCCCTCGGCGCTGAAGCGCATCGGGCTCGACCACGAGACGCTCCTAGCGAGGCACCGACGTCTCGTCTAC
>JAULBW010001294.1:0-28136 GCA_032358265.1 Vaucheria bursata | reverse complement strand
GACGGTGAGAAACTTCGTCGGCTTCGTATGGCTCGCCGCTCTGTTCATGGACGTCTTGTAAATGTCCACACGCCCTAGGTGCATGTCAACGCACCAATCGGAGGTGTCCCGGCGTTCGTAGTGCATTGGCATGCGCCGTACTTGGCTACAGCGAATCCTGGCCAAAGCGAGAGACGACTCGTGCCACGTAGGGTCCGAATTCCCGCCATGACTACTGCTAGTCAGGGCACCAACTAGTGGCACCCGGCGACCGGAGAATCAAGGTGAGTGCGGAGGCTTTAGCGCAGCAGGCCGCCTGTTTGAGAGAACTGGCCAGGGCGACATTCGCGGCGGCGGATGACGAACTCGGCTCGGGAGGATGGTCGCGCCTGGTGTTCGACTACAGGGTCGCGCCATCTCAAAGCGGCCAGGCGATGGAGCAGTTCCGCGCCCTGACTCCCCAGGGCTCGGTGTCTGTGTCCTCGGTGGGCCTTGGCGACATTCCCTGGAGGCTTCACTCGCTACGTGAGAGCCTCCCCGGTGAGCCTTGGTACGGCCTCTGTCTCATCATCCGTACGGATGGCAAGGTCCACGTGAAGTACGACTACGACCGGAACTGCCTGGAGGGGATCTTGGACGACACCCGGTTCTACGAAGACCTGCTTTGACGGGCCGCGCTGTGCGTCTTGAAAGTGTGTCAGCGGTGGGACGAGACATCCGCGGGTCCGTTCTGCCGCGTCCAGGGTGTATCTCACTTTCCGCGACAACGAAACTCCCGAACACCGCTCCATGGCGTCGCCGCCCCCAATAGACACCCCGCCGCCCGACGCTCCTCCGGTCCAGCACGGAGCTGGCCGGCTCATCATCGCGACCGTGATCGTATGGGGCGTTCTGTACGGGATCCTGCTGCTTGCTCTCCCGGCGTCCCCCCGGCTCTTCATCCGGACGGAGGAGCCGCTCGAGGTCGTGGGGACGACGGGGGATTCCACCGCGGTGGTCGCGGTCACCATGCGGGCCCAGGTGCTCGACTCCCAGATCTTCGCGTACCCGACCTGGCCGATCCGGGTCTACGACCTGGCGACCGGTCAGGAACGGCTGCTGCACCAGTCCCCGGAGACCGCTGAGCCGACGGAATGGCTCACGGACGAATTCGGCGACCGCTACCGGACCGGGACGAACAGGGCGCTCGGACTCGATGAGCATGAGTTTCAGATCTCCGGGGACCACATTGCGGCGAAGCAGCTCGCGGTCGACAACGATTCCCAGCCAGAGCGGTTGCGGGTCCTGAACTGGCGGACCGGCGAAACGGAGCTCGAAGCGCCGTTCGACGGGGAGTTCCGGTTCTTCGGCGACGCACTCCTCGTGAACCAGTGGGAAGACGGCGGACGGCTCGAGATCTGGAACCTGCGTGAGCGGCGGATCATCCGGGGGGACTGGCTGCGGCAGTTTCACGGGCTGGAGGCGGCGTCCCTCTCGAACGACGGCCGCTGGCTGCTGCCGCGGAGCCTGAGCCGCGTGTGGGATGTCGCGGCCGGGAAGCCGCTCCTGGAACTCCCCCTCGGAACGGAGACGGCCGCGTTCTCGCCGGACGGGAACCGGCTCGCCTTCATCGGACGGTGGCGGGAGACAGAGGACCGCGGGGGGATCCGCCGCTGGCAGGTGCTGGACCTCACGGGGGACATCCGGACGCCGCTCCGGGAGGAAGAGGAGCGGCGTGATCCGGCGGAACCCCCGCAGGACTCCGGGGTGCACCGGCTGACGTTCCTCGACGATGGGACGACTCTCCGCTGCACGTGGCTCGAGCAGGTGACGACCTGGACCGCCGAGGGGTTCCGCTACGGAGAGATCCCCCCCGGGCCGCCCGATCGTCCGCTTCCCAAGGGGGACCATTTTGTCTATTCCCCCGACGACCGCTGGTGCGTGATCTGCCGGGGCCGCGACCCGAACCGGTTCAACTGGCGCGGGCTGGTCCCCTGGGACCGGAACTGGTCGGACGACATCCACACCTATCAATTGTGGGAGCTGGCCCAACCGCGGGGAGTCGCGTCCCTCGGCCGCGGGTCGGCCGAGAAGTGCTGGTTCACCCCCGATTCGGCCCGGGTCGTCGTCCGGTCGGAATCGGGCCTGTCGGTGTTCGACGTCCCCCCGGGCTATCCCTGGCGGAAGGGGGCCAGCTGGTCCCTCCTCGTCCCGCTGCTGGCTCTCGCGGGATCCCGACTCGGACGAAGACGGAAGCCGCCGGTGTCCAAGAAGGCCGATACGCCTCCCACCCCCTGATTCCGGAGAGGCCATGAGGCGACCCGCCTACGCGGTGGAGTGGCTGGTCCGCTCGATCCGCAAAGGACTATTCTCCTCGGGGAACGGTTTTCTCCGGGGGCCGAGATGTCTGGAATCGCGAGACGTTGCCGCTGGCCGTCGGTTCTGCTTTCGATCTCGCTGATCGTTGTTCTGATTCCCCTCGCGTGGCGGTTTCGCCCTCTGAACGCCGTGGAACGAAAGCTTGTCGGAACGTGGCGGAGGCCGTCCGTAAATGAGCATCCTGCCTTCGTCGTCCTGCGGCCGGGCCGCCGGATTCAGACCCTCTCTCTGGGATCTTTCTCGCCGGCCGGCCAGTGGAGCGCCTCGGGTTCCGACATGACTTACGCCTTGCCGGCTCGCGGCCTCTGCGGCGACATCGAGTGGCTGCTGGGAAAGCGGCCCTGGCCGCGATACCGGATGAGGATCGGGGCGGATGACGCGGGCTCCCCGACCTTGACCAATCTCGAACTGGGTTCGATCACGTGGCATCGGCACACGGACGAAGTGCCTGAAGAGCCTCCCGAATCCGTCGTCAGCGAGCGGCCGAATTGACTCCCGCACCGATATCCGACGCCGTCAGGAAACGCCATCACTGGCGGTGGTGGATTCCTGCCTCCATAGGGCTCCTTGTGATCGCGCCGTTCCTGATATGGCTTTTGATCCTCACCACCCTCGCAGCACCGCGAGGCTCGGCCGCGGTGCAGAGTGCAGTCGCAGACTGCGATCGATTCATGGCGCTCCATCGTCAGTGGCGGGAGACCCATCTGGCTGTACTTCGGAAGGCGCCGGTCAATGCCTTGCTCGTCTTCGATCCCGGCCGAGGCCAAGCCTGGATCGATCGCGATGGTCAGATCGACGCGAAGGAACGCGAACCGTTGCCGACGGGCCTGGAGTGGTCGGCCTACCTGATCTCCGACGAAGGAGCGACGGAGATCCCGTTCCCCGTCCGCCTCGATCGTCCTCGGGTCAACATCCGGAAGGGCGATCTCACTGAGGAGATCCTGATCGTCGGAGCCGGCCAGGAACGATCCTGGTGCTGCTCGATTGCCACGACCGAGGGAGGGCACGTGATGCACGCATTTGGAGGGTCCCGGATCTCGTCGTTCACCTTTCGAAAACCTCCGCGGGAATCGACGCCAAAGTCCGACGAGCGTCGTGATTCGATGCTCGTCCCGGAGGAGAATCCCGCCCGAAAATGGGCCGACTCGATTCGCAATAAACACTTCTCGATCGCCGTGATCCGAACGACCGCACAAGACTGACTGCGCCGTTGCGGCATTCTCCAGTAGAGAACGGCCGGGCGAATCCAGCCATCCTCCATCGGCCGTCCGGTCGCTTCCCGGTTGCCGATCGGGGTTCCGGGGCTCAGACTGGCGGCATCGGGCCTGGACCTCGGCGGTCGGCGACGCAGTCTCTCTGCGGCCGGCCTCCCGGTTTTGCGTCAGGCTCCACGACAGGAGAGTGACGATGCCGGAACGCCAACGCCGCACCGAGACGCCGCTGGGGATGACCCCGGGAATCGCCCGGTTCTGTGCCGGATTCGGGCCGTTGATCACGGCGGCGGCGGTGGTCCTGCCGCGTCCGCTCGGAGCGTTCGCGTTCCTGGGGGCGACGATCACGTCCTGTGCGTTCTACTTCCTCTTCGGAACGCTCGCGCGGCTCGAAAAAGAACTGGCCGACCGCAAGGCTCTCACCCCCGAGCCGGAAGCCGTGTCGCTCTGACGGAACGGATGCGGCCCATTTGGCCGCCGGGTGGTGCACCGTCAGGAGATGTCCGCATGCCCGAGGCCATCAGGACCCGTCGCCGCTGGCCGTGGGTGGTGCTGGCCACCGCGATCCTCCTGATCGGCGGACGGGTCGCCTGGCGGTTCCGCCCGCTCAACGCCACCGAACGAGCGCTCGTCGGCCGGTGGGCGAATGCGGAGGCGGGCCCGGGGTTCGAGTGCCGCGCCGATCGGAGATTCTTCCCGATGAGCGCCGAGGCGGGGGAGTGGAGCGCCCGCGAAGGGGTCCTGTCGATCCGGCATCCAGTCGCGTTCGGGGAACTCGCGCAGATGCCCTGGCAGGAGCGCCCTTCCATCGTCTTTCAGGGATTCGCGATCTCGCAGACGGTTGCCTTCCGATGGAACGGCCCCGACCGGATCGTCATGGATTCCCTGGGTGTCGACACCGAGTACGTCCGCATCTCCCCATGAGGGGAGCGGCAGGGGTGCGGGAGGCCCGATGGCCCGCCGCGGTTGACCTGCCGGCGCGCCGCTCGCAACGATGCTTTCCGCGGTGCCCCCGTTCTGCTGAGTCCATCGATCAATGTCGCATTCGACGGAGGGAACGCCTTCGAAAAGACTGGCAGCCGTCGTCATCGACACCCAATCTGACGCGACATTAAGCGGTAGGTCGTCCACTACCTCGCTGATCCAGTCCGACCTCCCCGAGCAGGAGGTCCACGACGAGCCGTACGTGGAGCACCCCGCGATCGAGGAGGTTTTCGAGGCGGCCCCCCGGAACCCGGACCTGTTCCGCCGGCACCTGCAGCACTCGCTCCGGCGGATCGCGGACCTCCTGATCGTGCAGGAGCGGAGCGTGTCCGAAACCGCCCTGCGGATGAAGCGGAACCAGCGGTTCGTCCGCGGGCTCACCCACAAGCTCCTGGCCCGCCTGCACGACGTGTTCGGACGGAGCGGCCTGACGATCTGGGGAGAACCGCTCCGGAAGAGGACCGAGGAAGAAGCCTTCGCGGCGTGACCTCAATCGCGATGTCGCCGCCGCACGGCCGGGCCGATTGAGCGGGAGACCTCTCCCGCTCTTCTCTACGGATGCCCCTGATGCCCGCCGCGACCTGCACGAATCTCCAGATCATTGCCGCCCTGCGGGAGCATCTGACGGTCTCCTCCGCGGCCGATGCGCTCGGGATCTCCCGCGCGACCATCTATGCCCGCCGGCGGACCTGCGAGCAGGTGGCCGAAGCGATCCTCGAGGCCCGCGAGCTGCTGGTCGACAAGACGGAGAAGGGGCTCGAGCAGCTCGTCGAGGAGGGGGATTTCCGGGCGATCCAGTTCACGCTCCGGACGCTGGGAAGGGACCGGGGCTACGTCGACCGGGGGGACCCGCTCGGCCTGACCGACGACCGCCTCGACGCCGAACTCGCCCGGGAGCGGGCCCGCGTAGTGGCTCCGCCTCCGCTCCGGCTGTTGCCGTTTCCTCGGCCAGAAGAGGAGGAGAAGAGTTAAACACCAAGGCACCAAGGCGACACGAAGAGCACCAAGGGGGGACGGCGGGATCACTGCATGGGAGGATCGGGGGGCGGTTCGAGGCGGGTCATTTGCACCTGCAGGTCCCGGATGGACTTTTTCTTCAGCGGCAACGTCACGGAGGCGAATCCGGCGGCTTCGACCTGGACTTCTCCGACGTTCCACCAGGACGGAGCCAACGTGATCAGCACGAAGAACTCTCCTCGTTCATCGGCGACGTCCTGACGGCGGATCGGGTCCCGACTCTTGGGGTTGGCGATCAACGTCACCTGGGCGGCGGGAATCGGCTCTCCTCTCTGGTCGATCACTTTGCCCCCCGCCTGGATCACCGCGTCCCCGTAGTTCATGGCGAAAACGCAGCAGCCCCCGATGCAGTACAGGGGGAAGAAGGCAATCCAGTGCGGCAAGCGATGAGGACGCGCAGGCCGACCTGGTGTCGTGGATTCGGGAGCGGTTGCGGTCATCGTGAGACCCTTTCGTACGCGATTCCATTCATTCTCACGGTCGCTGCTACCCTTCGAACGCCATCGCCTGCGAGTGGAGGCTCGGCGAGAACTACTTCGAGAAACCCACCACCGTAGTCGTCCCGTCTTCAGGGGCGACCTGATACCGGCCACCATTCCAGTTCAGTGCGATCAACTGCGAGTCTTCGGTGAGCCGGATGGCTGTGTAAGGACTGTCTTTGATTCCCCCGTGTGGCGTGGGCTCGATGGCCCACAGCCGCTTTCCCGCCCCGTCGTAGCAGATGACGTTGTCGTTTCTGACAGAACCGATCGGCACCGTGAGAAGTGCGACCACTCTGTCGCTCACTCGAATCGCCTGCTCGACCGGCAACGTCTCTTGGACTTTGTGGCCGGCAATCTCCAAGACTCCATTCTGCAGCGAGAATGCCGGCTCTTTCATAGCCCTTCTCCGTGTGTTGAGATCAGTCTAGCTCTCGAAGCCCGCCGCTTCGAACACCCCATGCTCCTGCGGCCGAAGGCGGTCGCCGCTCGCCAGGGCAGTCGCTTCGATCCACCGGGCCGCCTCCGGGGGGATCTCGAACACGACGACGATCGTGCCGAGCCGCGAGCGGCGGGTGTGCCGGGCCCCGATCGTCTTGAGGAGCTGGCCCGCCGCGCCGCGGACCTCGGGAGGGAGGATCGAGTCCCACAGTTCCAGCTGGCCGTCGGGCCGCCAGGTCGCCTCCCCCTCGTCCGGCTCCGCGCCGGGGCTGGCGGCGGAGATCAGCGTATCGAGGACCGTCATCGCCAGCCGGAACGTCGCGTGATCGCTCATGCGGGGATTTTCGCCCCTCGGCGAACGGGTCAAGCGCGGCGGCGGGATTCTCCGTGGGGCGGCGGTTTCTGGTTTCCTCCTTCGTCTGCGCAGGGAGAATCCGCGACTGTTGTCGATCACCCGAAATCGCCGGTGACGCGGTTACAGGGTTACAACCGCCGGATCGGGCCAACGGCCGCGCGGCCTTGGCGGAAATCGCAAACTGGTGTTGATCTTCGAGTTGTCTCGCGAAGAGAGTTCCGGAGACGGCCCGCCGGGAGAGCCTCGAGACGGAACGGCTGTAACCGAACTTCCGGAGCCTCCCCCGGGTCAGTGAGGGAACCCGGTCTCACGGGACCGGGTCCGGGACCCGTCAACCGGCCGATTCCCGCCGACATACCGCGGCACCAACCTCGAAGGGCCTGAGCGATGAGGAAGCAACCGAAGGTGAAACTCGAAGTCCGGGCGACGCTCGAGCTGGATGGGGCCGATTTCCAGAGGATCGACGAGTTCCCCCTGGACCGGTGGGTGTCCATCGTGGACGAGATCAAGAGCGCCACGGCACCGGTGAAGTTTCACAAGTGCGGGCTGATTCACGGCGTCATCCGGTTCACCGTTCCCAGCGGGTACGAACTCAAGGTCGCGCGGCTCATCTCGCTGGGAGAACCGGTCGAACGGACCCCGCGGGGCGGGTTCCCGGAGGAGCCGCCGGCCGATTGAAGGCGTGTCGAACCGCCTTCACAAACTCGAACAGCTCGGCCGGCTCCGGAAACGGCACCGCGACCGGGAAGCCGAACAGCAGCGCGTCCCCGTCCCCGCGCCCGCTCCTGCGGACAGGATGTCGCTCCAGACATTCGTCCGGCAGGCGTGGGACCTCGTCGAGCCGGGGACGCCATTCGTCGACAACTGGCACATCCGGGAGATCGCCGCGCGGCTCGAGCGGTCCCTCGCGACCCCCGACGACAAGCTCCTCATCAACATTCCCCCCGGCTGCATGAAGAGCCTCCTGGTCTCCGTCTTCTGGCCCTGCTGGGCGTGGGGGCCGGGCGGAAAACCCGAGACCCGCTGGTTCTACGCCAGCTACATGCAGGACCTGGCGACGCGGGACTCGATGAAGTGCCGGCAGATCCTCGCCTCCGAGTGGTATCAGGAGCGGTGGCCGGTCCGGATCGTCGGCGGGGCGAACCGCAAGACCTGGTTTCAGAACGAAAGCGGCGGCTACCGGCTGGCGACCTCGGTCGGGGGCCGCGGAACGGGGGACCACCCCGACGTGATCGTGGCGGACGACCCGCACAACGTCCGCCAGACCGAGAGCGAGCGGCGGCGTGCAGAAGCGATCCGCTGGTGGGACGGGACGATGACCTCCCGCGGCCGGAGCCGGCGGGCCCGGCGGGTGGTCTGCATGCAGCGACTCCACACAAAAGACCTGAGCGGGCACCTGATCGAACAGGGAGGGTACGACTACATCTGTCTGCCGATGCGGTCCGAACCCGAGCGGCGGTCCGCGATCGATCCCCGGACGACCACCGGCGAACTCCTCTGGCCGTCGCTGTTCGATGAACACTCCGTGCGGGAGCTGGAGCGGGGGATGGGTTCGCTCCGCTCGGCGGGGCAGCTGCAGCAGCGGCCGACGGCGGCGGGGGGAGACATCTTCAAGCTCGAGTGGCTCCGGCGGCGGACGGCTCGCTGGCCCGTCGACGGCCGCGCGGTGCGGTACTGGGACACGGCGGGGACGCAGGGGGCGGGGGACTGGACGGTGGGGGTCCTGATGGCGGAGGTGGATGGTCTCTTCTACGTCTGCGACGTGGCGCGGGAGCGGGTCGGGTTCTGGGAGCGGGAGCGGCTGATCGCCGATGTGGCGCTGCGGGACCGGTCGCGGTTCCGGGTGCCGCCGACGACCTGGATCGAGCGGCCCAACGGCCTCGGCGGGGAGTCGACGGACCGGACGCTGCAGCAGCTGGCGGGCTTCGACGCCCGGCCCGACCGGGTGACGAGCCGGCGGTCGTACGGGAAGGGGGAGGCGCTCCCGGGCCGCTGGCTGAACCTCGCGGCGCAGCTCGAGTCGGGGAACGTGCACCTCGTCGAAGGCCCCTGGGTGGAGGCGTTCGTGGACGAGTTGCTCGCGGCCCCGAACGGCCAGCACGACGACCAGATCGTCGCCGCGGCGGGAGCATTCTCGATGCTGACGGTGAAGGCAGGGATCCAGCTGGAAGAGTGGCTCGAGGTCATGTAACCAGAGCTCCGCCCTGGACCGGGGGGGCGTGGCACGATGGGTTGCGCTAAGGGGGCTGCGACGCCAATGGGCGGTGTTGGGGAGGATGGACTTGGCAGATGTGTTGGGGTGCAGGGGCTCGCCCCTGCCCTCGCCGGAGGCGCTCCCAGGTGGAACCGTTCAAGCGACAACGGACGCCGCGTCCCTGGGAGGACGTCCCGTCGGGAAATGGTGTACTCTGGGGGTGTCGATCGAGTGCTTTCCAGAATTGGGCCTCCGGATCCAAGGGACGTCGTGATCAATCTCATCCTCGGTTTCGCGGCACTCTTTGTCGTGCTGCTGATGGCGATGATGTTCCGGCGGTCCCTGCTGATCGCCTTCTTCCATTTCGGCGGCTGCCTTGTGTGCATCACCTGGATGCTGCGGATCTCCAATCCCGGCTCGCCCGTCAGTCAAACCCTGGGGTTCGTCTTGTCTGTTCTGGCGACGTTGCCATTCGGATGGACCATCTCTTTCTTCCGCGTCTCCGGCGGAACCTCGCACGTCATCCTCCTGTTCAACTCGCTCGCCTGGGCCTGCCTTGCGGAGTGGCTGCTGAGAAATTTCGTGGACCAGCGGCGAAGTCCGGACGCGGAGTGAGCGGCAACAGTGCAACCACGCGATCAGCGTCGACCGGCTGGTGAAGGTAGTAGGGTGCTGCCTGAGGTCTGCAACATGTCTGAACCCGCAACGATGCGTCGCCGATGACTCCGAAGGGGCACCTCGGCCGCACGGCTCCTCCTGGTGACGGCGACCAGGGGCTTCCCTCGCCCGCCGAGGGCATTTTCGGACAGGAAACCGCACGAGTCATCGCTTTGCGACGATTGCGTTCTCGATGTCTCCCGCCTGCCGCGTAGAACTCTCCGCCGAGGAGGTGCGCGATGCCGCTCCCCTGTTGGATCTGGAAAACGTGGATCCGGAAGACGGACCGCGCCGGGACCATCGCTCTCGCAGTGATGCTCCTGATGGAAGCCTGCCTGCTGGTGTTGCTCGTCGCGAGGGCCTGTGACGCCAATTCCGGACGCGCCTTGGAGATCGCGGGGGGCGTCGGACTCGTCATTCTCTCTTTCCCGTTCGGATGGCTCGGAGAACTCGTCTTCGGCGGGATGTCGGTGCCTCCCTGGCACCTGGCCGTGTCGCTCCCCTTCAATGCCTACTTCTGGGGAAACCTCGTCGCGATCCGGGCCGCCTCGCGGCGAGTCGGACTCCCTCCCGGGGGGCCGGCGCACCGCGCGGACCGAGAGTTTCCGACAGACGCCCGGAGGGATGCCGAGTCGGGATCGGACGGTTCCTGATCGGCGGAGACGAGGCAGACCGCTTCGCGGGACCGGGGCAGCGGATCCCGCAGGCGTTCGGACATTCGGTGAGCAGGATTCCGATGTCGTGCAGGGTGCCCCTCGCCGCGTCCGTCGGGAAGGACGTTGCCGAACGTCCGACACAGCCCGGACAGGATCACGCGAGACGAACTGCGAAACGGCGAACCCATTGCTGACTGAGCGGCCGCTTCAGGGCTCGGGCGAAACGACAGCGGCCTCCGCGGCCCACGCGCGCCAGTCGGTCAGCCAGCAGGACTGAAAGCGGAAGCCGACCGCCTCCGGGCCGTCGTAGAACACGGTGTCGTTCGCCACCCGCAGGACCACCCGCCGCTCGGCGTGCTTCTCGAGGATGTCCCCCGGCTGCGGGTCGCGTCGCGGATCACGGGCGGGCATCGGGCCCCCGGGAGCGAGAGGTGAGTTCCTGGGTCTGTCGTCATTGTGCAGAACCGATCCCAGATGAGGCAATCCGCTCTTTCCTCTCACTCGCAACAGCAACGAGCGCCGTCCGTCCTCTTCGGCGAAGTCGACGCGGCTTCAAGGGGAGCGTGCGCTTCGCAAAGCCTCAACGCACCCGACTGGACTCCCTGGCCACTCCGCCGTGCACGGGGAAGGAAGTCCGAGAATTGCATCTTCGCCCGACAGACCCGCCGGTTAGACTGAGGCCATGCGGCGCGAGGTCGCTGGACCGGCGACGATCGGGGCGTGCCGTTCAGGAGGTGGGGCGACGTGAGGGGCCGTTTCTCGAACCATCGACGCGGTGTGGGACTGGCCTTGGCGGGGGTGCTCGTCCTGGGCGGGCTCTTCGCGTGGGAGCGGCTGCGTCTGAATGCGATGGAGCGGCGTCTGGTCGGGATCTGGATTGAGGCGCAAGACTCCGATTCCATCCTCTCGCTCCGGCACAGGCTGCTGACGCTGCATCCGGACGGGCGTTACAAAGAAGAGTTGGGCTGGATTGAGGGAGAAACGGATCTCCGTTGGCGGTTTCAGTCCGGATCCATCCATGGCACGTGGTGGTGCGAGGGGGACGAGCTGTTCCTCCGGCACTTCTCGAACGGGCCAGTTCACGATCTGTGGGACACGATCGTGGCCCGCTGGAAGGGGACGCCGCGGTGGGCCCCGGAGAGGCCGGAGCAGATTCGGCTGCGACTCGACTCACAGGGGATTCTCACGTTCGTTTCCGACTCACGTAAGTTCACGATCATGACCGGGGCCTATCCGGGCGACTCACTGGCTCCTTCCCGGTACGAGGCCTGGGAACAGCTCTCCCGGTCCTCCACCGACAGGGTGGTGGCTGAGCCGGACCCGCAGCGGCAGCTCGACTTCGAGGAGGCGATGGACCGGAAGAACAGCTGGTGAAACGGTTCTCCGGATCAGGCAGCCAGGACGGTGCCCTCTCCCGGCGCCATCTTGACTACGCCGGTAGTCATCGCGTAGCCTGACTACGCACGTAGTCTGATGTATGCAGTCTCGAGAGAGGGGGCGCCATGCCGCCGTCGGATGAGTCCCTGGGCCAGCTCGAGCGGGAGGTTCTGCAGTTCATTGCGGACCGGCCGCCGCAGAGCGTGCGGGAGGTCGCGGAGCACTTTGCCGAGACGTCGGGGCAGGCCCGCACGACGATCCTGACCGTGATGGAGCGGCTCCGGAAGAAGGGGTACCTCAAGCGGAAGAAGGTCGAGGAGGTGCATCGCTACTCCGCGACCGTCAGCCGGGAGGCGCTGCTCGACCGGCTGGTGGAACGGTTCGTCGAGGATGTCCTCGGCGGAGCGGTTTCACCGTTCCTGGCGTATCTCAGCCGCTCCTCGTCGCTGACGGCGGCGGAGTCGAAGAAGCTCAATGAGCTGATCGGTCGCCTGGAATCCCGCGAACAGAAAGAGGGGCCGCAGCCATGAACGAGCTGATCGATCGCGCCTCCGGCTGGGCCGCCACCTGGGGAGACTCGCTCTGGCGGGGAGCATGGCAGGGTGGGATCGCCATCCTGGCGGTCTGGCTCCTGATCTGGGGATTTCGAGCCCTGTCGCCGCGGGTGGCGATGTGGCTGCTGCGGATCGCGTGCCTGAAACTGCTCGTGGCCTTCTGCTGGGTGGTCCCGCTGGCGGTGCCGGTTCTCGCTCCGTCAGCACCGTTACCGATGACATCTGAGACCGCCGAACCCGTGGCGGTCTCGTCCGAGCCGATCCGCGATCTGCCGCGGACCGAGCTGCCGGCGCAGCCCGAGCGGGCCGGGGTGGAGACACAGCCTCCAGCGCCGCGATCTTCGAGTGTCGGCTGGCCGGTGATTCTGATGGGGCTCTGGTCGGCAGGCGTTGTGTGGCAGGTGGGGCGGACGATCCGTGCGGCGTTCGTCACGCGGCGGGAGGTCCGGCGGAGCTCGTCGGCGGTGCCGGAGGGACTCCGCGCGGCACTCGAGCGGCAGGCCCGGCGGATGAGGATCGCAGGTCTCCCGGAGCTCCGGATCGGAGATCCCCACGACAGTCCATTCCTGGCCGGCGTCCTCCACCCGGCCATCGTGCTCCCTTCCGACATCGAGTCGCGGTTCTCCTCCGAAGAGATCGACCTGATCCTCGCCCATGAGCTCGGGCATCTCGCGCGGCGGGACCTCGTCTGGAACTGGCTTCCGACGCTGGCGCAGTGGCTGTTCTTCTTTCATCCGCTGGTCTGGCTTCTGGTGCGGCAGTGGTCGGAGAGCCAGGAGGCCGCCTGCGATGAACGGGTGCTGACGGCGGGGGAGGTCCGGGCCTCGGACTACGGCCGGATGCTGATCCATGCCGCCACCGCGCCCGCCCCGTCCCGGCTGCCGCTCTTGACGACGGCCGGGGTCCTCGGGACCTACGAAGAACTCCACCGCCGCATCGAACATCTGGAGCACGCCCGTCCTCCTGGCCGCGCGCGGTTCCTCCTTGCCGCGGGGATCGTCTCCGGCGGAGTGCTGGGGCTCGTCCCGTGGCGGCTGACCGAGCGGGCCCAGAGAGTGGCGGCGGCCGAAGAGGTCCGGCTGACGGAGGCCGAGTGGCAGAAGCATGTTGTCCGAATCCGGGCGTCGCGGGAGCGGGAGGTCGACAAGACGTTCCCGGCGATCGTCATGGAGTCGGCGGGCGGCTTTTCGTATCTCCTCTCGGCGTCGTGGGGAGCGGAGCCGTTTCCGGTGCCGTTCGGTCCCGTACAGAAGCTGGAGATCCTGGGCTCAAACGACAGCGTCGAGATCGTGGACTACGACGAAACGGCGGGGATCGGCCTCTTCCGGGTCCGCCGTCCCCTCCCAGCCCTCCCCGCGGGGGCGTTCGGCGGCGAAGTCCGGGCCGGCGATGTGTTGACGGAGCTGCAGCTCGCGGACGGTGAGAAGACCACGGACCACACCGTCGAGTCGATCGGGCAGGACCTCCGCCGCCAGACCAGGGCGGGGGATGCGATCATTGTTCGGAACACGATCATGCTGGCGGGAGGTCTCCGGGACACGAGCAACAATCCGGGGTCGCCGTTTCTGCGGGACGGACGGCTCGTGGCGCTGAGCCAGGACAACGCCCGCGGCGAAGACGGCAAGCTGCATTCTTACCTGCTGCCGATCGGATCGGCGCGCGAGGCCTACGCGCGGCTTCGCAAACTCCCCGAACGGCAACTGGGGACCAAGTCTGGTCCCAAGCGTCCGCCGCAGCCCGGCGACTACCGCCGTCCCGAACTCCTCGCGATTGCCTGGGACACGACCGAGGGGGACCGTAAGGCGCTCCCGACCGCATGGCGTCCCGACGGTTCGCTGCTGAGCGAGGCGGAGGTGAAGCAGCTCTCCGACGAGATCGGAGGGTTCACCGTCGAACACTGGAAAGTCTCCCGCGGACGGCGGCCGCTGGCCCTCGTCTTCCGGCTGGATGACCGGATCCAGCGCGAGCAGGCGATCATGTGCAGTGTCCGCCAGGAGGACGGCAGCGAAATGCCACTCGCGTCGGCCCGGAACTCAACGAAGAAGTTCCTGGCGGCCTCGTCCATCGAGCCGGACACGCACCGCCACTTCGAGTGGCCGGAGCGGTTGACGATCGAAGCCCGCGTACCGGTCGATGAGCCGACCCTGATCAAGGAGGTCGAGAGTCCAGGGCTCGAGCGGGTCGTCGTCGACCGGGGAGTCCGTTGGTATGTCGACCTCAATCGCGGCATCCAGACCGTGGGTGACCGGCTGCAGAGCGGCTTCCCCGCCGCGGTACTGGAGATCGATCGCCGGGTGGCCGACCCGCTCGCCTCGGTCTGGGACCAGATCACGACCAAAGACGGTAAGTCGCTTCGGGGTTACGGGGGAACGCTCACCGATTCGGCGGGGGCGGTGGAAATCCGGTTCAGCGATCCGATCGACGAAAACAATCCGATCCAGACCGTGAAGTTCTTCAAACGAAACTACCGCATCGAGACCTATGAGGGGCTGCCGACTCATTTGGAGTTGAAGCCGAAGGAGGCGCCGCCTCCGCCCGAGGATCCGGCCCCGCGGTTTTCTCAGTAGCACGGGCTGCGCGATACTGCTGGATCGCACGAACCCCGTCGTAGCCGGCACGACGTCGTTCGCTCAATCCCATCGTGCCACAGCCACCCGGGTCCAGGGGCGGAGCTCCTGGCCGCCGGAGGCGTTTTCGTTGTGGAACCAAGGCACACAACGGGCATCCGATCGCGGACTGGCGTGGAAGGCCTCTCTCTCCAGAACGCTTGCGCTGCACTCCCCGCGATAAGAGGGAAGGGAGTCCTCAACGCCTGACGATGGGTTCCTCACACTAACCCGAAGCGCCAGCGAGGGGATTCCGCTGTGTTCCCTCACTGGCGGTTCGGGCTAGTGCGGGTCGTCCTGGATTCCACAGCGGTTCCCAAATCGAGCCTAGTCGCCGATTCCGTCCTGGAACACGACTTCGGCCACGGTGGGCTGATCGCCGTCGCAGAAGCCCTGGATCTCGGCGGGGAAGACCCGCGACGCCTCTTCGGTACGGAGGATGTGCAGGCCGTGCCGGTCGGCGAGGGCGCCGACCAGTTGACCGATCCAGTCGACCGATCGGAGGGCGAGACGCGCGAGATCATTCTGCGGGAAGCGGTAGCCGTCGACTCGGCCTCCGGCGACCTTTGAGGGGAGCCACGTGACGATCGGTCCGTAGATCGAGAGACAGATCTGCGTCGCTTCGACCACGGGCTGCCTGGCGGGGACCCAGACCTTGATGACGTCGTAGGAGGAGGCGCGAGTGGACATCCGACCGCTGCGGGTTCGCGGGATCGTCTGCACCTCGTCGGCGAACCGCTTCGTGCGCTCGCGGGCGTCCGGGGCGAAGTCGTCCCAGATCGATTCCAGGTTGGCCAGCCGCGTCAGTTGAGAGTGCGAGAGCATGGGGGCCGGTCGGTGGCTCACCGGGAGCGAGGTCAATCGAGGCTGCGATCCGCGGGGTCCGCCCGCGGCGGGTCGACGAATCGTCGCAGTCCCCATTCCACGCCGCCAGCCCAGAAGAAGGCGTTGACGATGACGAGTCCGAAGAATGTCTCCGGGTTGAGTCCGACCAGCCCGAGCCAGTCGAACGGCCACCCCAGGAGGATCATCGCGGCGATCCGGCAGCCGTCGACCAGTGGAGGGGGGGCGGCATTGAGGTGCCGCATCCCCTCAAAGAACAGGGCCAGCCAGTTGGCGATGTTGAAGAAGACCAGCAGGATCCAGCGGCCCGTCATGACGCGTGTCCTCCTCGGCCGGTGTTCCGGATGCGGCCGAGGTTCAGGGGGTCGGGGTGTACGGCTCTCCAATGTCTTCCGGGCGGATCGTCTTGTGCTCCTGCTGCACTCGTACCGAGGTTGGCAGGATGTACTCGTCGGTTGCAGGGAACCACGGGATTTCATCGTCCCCTGACGTAGAAGGGGGGAGTGTCAGGGGGGCGCGGGGGCTTCCCGACACGGCCCAGGCGGCGAGGAGAACGCAGAAAGCGGGGAAGGCGACGATCGCGGTTTGGGGGATCTTGCGCATGCGTCGCTCCATCGACGGGGTGATGGCGGGATTATCCCAGGCACTTGGTGTTGCGGCGAGACCAGGTGCGATCGCGGCTGTCGGGGGCGCCTCTTCGTGTGACCCTGGCAAACGTTCGGCGTCCGTCTTGGGGACACGCATTGAGGGCTCCCCTTCCTTTCGTCGCGGGGAGTACTGCGCGGGCGGGTTGGAGAGGGGGTATGCGGCGCCGGGGTCCAGAAACGAACGTCGGTGGTTTGCCGTGGTTCCTGGAGGGAAGTGCCTCCGGCGGGCAGGAGCTCCGCCCCTGCACCCGGGTACTGAAGGGGCGGGGCGAGATTCTGTGATTCATCGGAGCGTCCGATTCCGGTTTCATAGGCGGGGGCAGAGGAGTCGGAGCGGGTCGAGAGGCATGTCGGAGAAGGGGCCGGTCCGGGGAAGAGCGTCGTCCGGGAATTCCCGGAGACTGGCTCTCCGCCGGAAGGGCATTGAGAAGACTTTGCAAATTTGCGGAGTCGGGTCTTTTCCGACTCGCAGGACAGGAGAAAAATGTCGGACCCTCAGTCACGATCGGGCGATCCGACTGATCGGGTTGGAGAACTGAAGAACGGAAGCTGTGCGCCCAGTGCCGAAGCTGGGCGACTGTGGGGGGAGATGGAAGCCGCGGAGCGGGGATTACTTCTTTTCGGGTCCGAACTGACCATGCTGCGGTCGGCGAACAGGGCCGGCGGCCGATTCCAGGCCCCGGCCACTCACAACGGATGGCAGGCCGCCGCGGAACTCTGCGGCCTCGGCCTGCTCACGCGAAACGGCGAGACGCTGACCGTCACCGCGCGGGGCGATCGCGTCCTCCGGCTGACCGAACACCTCCCGGCGGGAGCGGTGGGCTACATCTCACCGATCCGCTGGCGGACCGTCTGACCCTCAGACGGACTGCAGTTCCATGAGGCATGGAGCGTCGCCGCGTCCGGCTGCGCCGAGGGGCGGGTGTGCGCCCGTCCGGGGTTTCTGGGGCAATGAGGATCGGGTCGGGCAGGGGTGTGCCGTGCGCGTCTATGAAGCGACGTCGAACGACGGAGAGGAGTTCTTCCGGGTGGTGCGGTGGCTGTACGCCGCGGACCTCGGCCCGGCGACCCGCGTCTGGGGGACCGAGACCCCCATGAAGCTCCGGGTCGCGATCGAGGCGGACGATCCCCGGCTGGCTCCGTTCGCCGGGCAGGTCGGGGACGCGTCGAAGTGGACGGTCTCCCCGCCGCTCCCCCCCGGCGAGCCGGGAGGGTGATTCCGTCAGGCGCTCAGGTTTCGGGCGCGATCGATTCGACCATCATCAGGAAGAAGACTTCGGTGCTGCCGTCGCGGAGGCGGATGGTGACCGCGGACCCGGTGCGGCTGAGGATCTCGTCGCACGTCAGCGTCCCCCGTCCCCGTTTCAGGGTCACGACATAGGGAGGCGAGGGGAGCTCCTCGAGTCGTCGCTCGTATTCCTCGGTGGTCACAGTGGTCTCGTTGCGATCTCTGCCAAAACAAAAAAGCCCGATCGTCTCACGCCCGATCGGGCTCGCGCTATCCGGGCCGAACACCAGGACAACCGACTCATCGGCCAGCCCCGGAAGGTCCCTGTCGGAAAACGGGGGCGATGACAGTTGTTTGACATTTCCCGAAGGTCGCCTGCCCGGGTCCAGCACGCTGCTGGCCCCGCCGGAGGCGCTCCTCGTGGAACCATGGCAAACAACGGGCGTCTGCTTTGAAGATCCGGCGTTGAGGACTCCCCTCTGCTTCACCGCGGGGAGTGCAGCGTGAGCGTGTTGGTGAGGAGGGTCCGCAGCGCCGGTTTGCGATCGGACGATCGTTGTGTGCCGTGGTTCCACGGGGAAAATGCCTCCGGCGGGCAGGAGCTCCGCCCCTGCACCCGGGTGAGGGGGGCGGCCACGGAGTACGCTGCGTTCCCTGAGAACCGCCGCCTCACCTTGGCGGGCATTGCATCGTCGCCAGCGATCCACTGACATGCCCGTCGAAGGCGAGCACGTTCTCGTTCCCCAGGAGGCCGGTTCCATGTCCCTCAAGGCTCTCCACACCGCGTCCGCCCTGATTGAACTGGGGGCGGGACTGGGGTTCCTCTGTACCCCCGTCCTCACCGTGACCCTGCTGGCAGGAATCCCGATCGAGGGACCGGCGGCGCTGACGGTAACGCGGCTGGGCGGGGCCGGGCTGACGACGCTCGGCATCGCCTGCTGGCTCGCCCGCCACGACGCCGACAGCCGGGCGTCGCGGGGGCTCGTCGCCGCGATGCTGTTCTACGATGCAGCCGCCGCGGGAATCCTGGCCTACGCCGGCCTGGGCCTCGGTCTTAAGGGGCTCGCCCTCTGGCCGGCCGTGCTGCTCCACGTCGGGATGACCGTCTGGTGTGCCGCGAAGCTCCGCCAGCCGGGACCGGGTCCCGAGCCGGGTTCAGTGTCGGGCTGACCGTCGAAACGAATCCGGGGAGCGGGAGCATGTCCGAGACCGTGACGAGACGTCGCCGCTGGCCGTGGGTGGTGCTGGCGGTGGTCGTGCTGCTGGTGGCCGGGCCGCTGGCGTGGAAGTACCGCCCGCTCAATGCCACGGAACGCAAGCTCGTCGGAGTCTGGGCGGTGGCTTCCAAACCCGAGCAGAAGATTCGGTTCTCGCCGTCTCGTCGGATCGGGAACAACATGCACTCCACGACGTCGCTCGCCACCGGGGTCGAGACGACCGAGTTCGGTGACTTTGAAGATTTCGGCAGTTGGGCGGCCAGTTCGCGCGGAGTTCGAGTGGACCTGGATCCCGAGCTCATGCCGCCGCAACCGTGGTTTGAACGCGCCCAGTTCGTGTTCCTGCGTCTCTTCGGGATTGAGGAGGACGGGTTTCCCATCACATTCGACGGGAAAGATCACCTCGTCTTCGAGGGAGACGTCCTGATGCGGGTGCCGGAGTGAGACGGCTTGCCGCTGCCGACTCGGCTGTCACTTCTTCACTGCAGGATTGAGTGGGGCCGAAGTGGCCCCTCGATCATCAAGCCCTTTCCTGTTCGGGGGTTGGGCAGGGATCGAACGTCCGTTGTCCGGGAATACTTAAACTTTTGTTTGACACTCCATCTCAGCGGCGTAAGTTTTCTGCAGAAGCTTGAGCCCCGGAATGCGATGGTTGAGCCCCCGGCAGGGCGGATCGCCTGAGGACGCATTCCGGGGTTTTTCTTTTTCCGGCGGACGCACTGTCCCGCAAACACGCGCCCCTGGCCCGAGTCCAGCACGCTGCTGGCCCCGCCGGAGGCGCTTCCTCGTCTGAACCACGGCACACAACGGGCATCCGATCGCGGACCGGCGCTGCAGACCCTCCTCACCACTACGCCCGCACTGCAGTCCCCGCGGAACTGAGAAAGGGAGCCCGCGATGCTGTTCCCAAAAGCGGACGTCCGTGGTCTCTCACGGTTCCACCACGAAAAGCGCCTCCGGCGGCCAGGAGCTCCGCCCCTGGACCCGGGTGAGGGCATACGGCGCGGCTACCGCACCGGCACACTCTCGAGCAGCTTGTACCGGAACGTCGGCAAGCCGCCCGTCAGGCTCGAACCCCGCATCTGCATCAGGCCCGCCTCACCCCCCGACGTCCGGAACAGATACGTCTGCGGCTGCGGCCGCGCCGGGTCACGCACAAACTGCACGGCCGACTGCCGCGGCCCCGCCGCCGGTTCGTCGAGGAGCTGCGTCGCCGTCGCCGCGCTCATTGTGGCGAAGGCCCCCGGATGCACCCGACGCACCACGCAGTCCATCAGGAACAGGTCCACCTCGATCGATCGCTGCTGGTCGATCGGCGACGCCCGCCGCGTCAGAAAACTGACCCGCTCCTTCCGCCGCCAGACATGCAGCGGCATCTCCTCCCCCTTCAGCCCCAGCTGATCCGACAACTCCCGCGACAGGATGTGCCGCGGCAACGCGACATACTCCTGCCGCGACAGACTCCACCCGCAACTCCGCTCCTCCCCCGGCGCCTGCAGCGTTACGTCGATCACCTCGCCCCACTGCTGAGGCGCGGCGGGGGGCGCGGGGACGTCCGGTAGCGATGCGGCAGTCCCGGGGGCCGCGGCCTCACCAGCACCGGCGGCGAACGGGGCCTCCCACATCCGGTATCGGAACTCCCACGAACCGTCGGGGCGAAGCTCGCTCACCTGCAGGATCCCGCTCCCCCCTTCGCGGGTCGTGAACAGCATCGTCCTCCCGAGCGGCAGGACCATCGCCCGGTCGGGAAGCATCGCCCCCCTCCGCAGCGGGCCGGCCTGGCGGATCTCGGCATCGATCGTCTCCCAGCGGTCCGCCTCGATCTCCCACGCCGTCGCATCCTCCCAGTTCTCCCGCACGACGAGGTCGATGCCGCGGCGTTGCGTCCAGGTCCGATACCCCTCCGCCGTCGGCGGCGATCCCTCGAGCAGCCGGCTCCCCCGGCCGGTGTCGAAGTCGATCGCCGAAGGGACGTCCGCATAGAACGTGTCGAACAGGGCGACCGCGCGGACCGGCCGCAGTCTCGCATCGGGACCGGTCGGAAAGATCGGCCCGAACCGGGCTTCACCCGCCTGCTCGACGCGGTCCGGAAGCGGCGGCGCCACAACCGGAGCCGCGGGGGGACCATTCCCCTGCGCGGGCTCAGGCGGCAGCGGATCATCTCCCTGCTTTCTCTTCCACCAGTCACGCCACGCCTCCTGCCGGCGAAAGAACACCTGCGACTGCAGGTCCGGCAGGAGCTGCTGCCACCGCTCCCGCCCATGTTTGGCGAGGTCGGGTGTGCCGCCGATGTCCGGTTCGCCCCCGGGCACCCGCTCGCCGCTCAGCCGCTCGAGCGTCGTCACGATCTCGTTGACGGCGAGGTCCAGCCGCATCGTCGGCAGGGCAAGCACGGGATGAGCCTCGAGCGTCGACGCGAACTCCCTCAGGTCCGGGTCGATCAGCAGCAGCCGGCAGTAGCCGTACTCCGGCCGCGCGGTGCGGGAGATCGCCCGGATCAGGGCCGGGATCGCCGCCGGATCGTTCGTCGTCCGCAGCGCAATCGCCAGCACCCGCAGCGTCGCCTCATCCCGGGTCCGCTCCAGTTCGTCGATCAGTTTCTCGGCGGCGGGCTTTCCGAGCCGACTCAGCTCGCGGATCGCCTGGACCAGCTCCTCATCCCGGCGGAACGGGACGTAATGCCTGAGGACGTAGACCAGCTCGAGGATGCGGGTCTCCGGATCCTCCGAAAGCCGCTCGGTGAGCGGGATCCTCGCATCGCGCGGAGAGTACGGCGGCGAGAGCCGAGGCTCCGGGGAACGAGGCGCTGTTCTCAGTGCGTCAGGGGGAGGACTCGCCGGCTCCTGGGGAGCGGCGTTCGGCAGACCCGGCCCCAGAACCACCGCGATCGTCAGCAGCAGCGGCGCGACAATCCCTCGCCGCAGCCGACCCGGCCGCTCTGCGGAGCACTTCATCGCCGGAAGAGATCGTCGTCCCCCCACTCCCGCCTCACGATCGAGCAGCGCGGTTCCCTCGCGCCGGGCCGCCAGACCGAACGGTACGACATTCCGTCCCGGACCGCACGGCCGGGAACGGGACGCGGCCGACGTCCGTGCCGAGCTGAGGGCAAGTCCCCTGATGCGGCCCCGCCCGCAGCCCGCCAGGCCTCGTCGCGTCCCCCCAACGGACCGAATCGGCGCGGTTCCCGAGACCACGGGCGTTTCGCAACGCTTCGGGCGCCCCAGCAAGACTCCTCGCCGGCGCGCTCGGGTCAGCGGAGAGAACACCCCCATCACCGCAGCCGCAATCTTCGTCCCCGCCCGGCACCTGGCCCGCGAAATTGTGCCGGGCGGGAACATGATCGGAGACCGGCTGCGGCAGCAACGGCGCAGCACGACACCAGCCGAGCGAGGCTCGTGGCCGCGACTGCTGTCTCAGGTCGATGTCGAAGGAATTTCGAGCGATGTGAGGACGATGCGCGGGTCCGCTCCCCGGAAATGAACCGGGAGCTCCACGGCAACGAACGTCCACAACAGCCCGCTGCGTCGATCCGTCAGCAGACGTCGAAGTGAAGAGGAGCGTGCCGTCGGGGGACTCACCCCGCGTCCGAATCGTTCGGCCGGTCGAGGAAGCGGCGGAGGAGCCATTCGACGATCGCGGCCCACAGGAACGGGTTCACGAGCAACAGCGCATAGGAGTCGGGACGCGGGTTCGCCAGCAGGGTCAGCGGAACCAGCGGAAGCGACGTCGGAAAGACGAGCGCGATCTTCCACCAGGAGAGGAAGAACTTCGGGCCGACGAACGGGAAGATCGCGAGGGCCAGCGCGGCGAACGCCGCGCACGTGACGAAGTTGAACCCGACGAGCCACCACCAGCGACGCATCGGGAACACCTCGGGACGGTCTTGGGGGAGAAGCGAGGAAAGGGCGCGGACTGGACGGTCGTGCCGCCGTCACGTTCCCGGCCCCGGTCCGTTCCGCCGCTGAGAAATGCCCCGCGATCCCTGCGGGGACTGGTTCGAGCGATCCATGCTCGTTGCCCAACGGTTCCACCATACCCGCGGACTTCCAGGAACGCACTCACTCCGCGGTGGAATCCTTCGGGCGGATGGGCTGGATTTCGCTCCAGATCCTCATGAGCGCCGCGGTCAGGACGTTGGCGGTGAACGGTTCAATCTCGGGACAATGTTCGACTCTCTCGACCATCAAACCGCCAGGCCCCTCCGCGGCCGCACGAACTGTGACCGTTCCCGCGCCGGGATCCCGATGGAATGAAACATCGATTCCCCCTCGCATCAGTTCGAGGAGCCACTCGCAGAATAGATTGGAAACCGGAGGATCTGGCATACCCCATCCTCCTCGATGAGCGGCTTGCCTTCTCATTCTCTGGAGCGGGCCAGCGGCGACGCGTCCTGACGGTCTCGGACAGACGGCCCTCGCCGGACGGAACGGACTCCGCCTCCGGCCGGGCGGGCTACTGCGGACGGCGGGGACCTCGTAGTGTATCGCGGACGTCAAGACCCGGGGCGAGCATGATCTCCATTCGACCTGCGACCGCCGAGGACCTGGCTCCGATTTCGCAGCTGACGACGGAGCTTGCCGTCGAGTTTCTCCTTCCAGCGTGCACGCCGGAAGGGGGGGCCGAACTTCTGAGGCACTTTTCCCTGGAGGCCGCGCGGCAGCGGTTCGAGGCGGGGGATCGGCACTTCGTCGCTCTGAGCCAAGGGACTCTGGTCGGCGTGATCGTCATGCGGCAGAACAGGCACCTGCTGCATCTGTTCGTGGATCGCAGGAGCCAGGGCCGCGGCGTCGCCCGGGCTCTGTGGGATGTCGCCCGCGAGGCGTGCCTCGATGCGGGGAATCCCGGCGAGTTCACGGTGAACGCCTCTCGCAACGCGCGAGGGGTCTACGAAGCGTTCGGGTTCGTTCCGCAGGAGGAAACCGTCGTGAACGGCGTGCCGTTCACACCGATGACGCTCACACGGAAATGAAAAGCCCCGCCCGTCGGAAGGGACCGGGCGCAGCGCCGTGAGCGCTTTTCAGCGGACCGGAGAGCCGCACGCCGATGCGGTCGGTCAGGCCTGTGCCGCCGGGGTGGCACACCCTGGAGACGGCTGGAGAGATCCCGCACGAGGGCTCTCCAGGCCGTTCCGCGGAGACGGCTCTGGCAGGCGACCGTCCTGCTCGGCTCCCCTGCCCTTCCCCACGAAGTCTGCGGCTGATCGCTGACCGTTCATTCACGCGTCCTCGTTGCAGGCAAGCGATCGGGGGGCGAGACGCGACCAGGCCCGGCCCAGTCGGCAAACGGCGGCGACGACACGAGTTCTGCACTGCCCCCCGTTCCTCCTTCGCGGCGGCACGGTCATTGCCGTTGCGAGCCATCCGTGATCTGCCGGAGATCGACGGAGCCTGTTTCCGCCGCGGACCTTTCCCGATGCACTGGGCATCGGCGAGGACGCGCCTCCGTCCAGAGGAGCAGAGCCATGTTGTCCTGGGCAATCACCTTCCTGATCATCGCACTGATCGCGGCCGTCCTCGGTTTCGGGGGAATGGCCGGAGCTGCGGCGAGCGCCGCGAAGATCTGCTTCGTGGTGTTCCTCATCCTGGCGGTCGTGTCGATGCTGACCGGGCGGAGCACAACCCCCAGAATCTAGCGGACCACGACCGCCGCTCGACGGCTCGACGGACTGCGGGATCATCGACGGCGCGAGGATTCTCCTCATCGGCCCGAGACGCGCGCAGGGCGACCTCCCCCCGGCCTCCGGGAACGGGTCGCCTCTCGCCCGTCCCGGTCCTGAAAGAGGGGGGATCGATCGACAAAGGGGGCTCTGGCACCGGCGTCTCTCCAAAGGGGTGCCGGTGCCGGAGTTTTGCTTTTGAGCCTTGGCGGGCGGGCCATTGAGCCGAGGCGCTCGAGGCCCGGGACCGGTTCGAGGTGCTCACCAGTCGGCGTCGGGGATGGAGCAGCCCTCCGGCGGAAAGCGACCACAGCAGCGGGCCGGCCGAGGCGCTCGTGCTCCGATCTCCGCCGAGGTCCTACTCCGCGGCTCGCGCTGGTGTCGACGATTCGTGGGGCGGGCCGAGGACCCCCTGCATCCACAGCTGTCGGTCCTGTTCCCGGGTCGTCCACACCAGCAGCACGGCCATCACGCCGTAAATCGGCAGATGGCCGACGAGTTCGATCCAGCTGAAGACCGTCAACGACATGTTGATGAACAGCCACATGCTCACGACGATCAGCCGCGGGAAGATGCCGAACAACAGGCAGAGCCCGATCACCAGTTCCGTGGTCCCCGCGCACAGGACGAACATGTCGTCCGACATCGGGATGTGGAGCCACTTCGTGAAGTTGAGCGGATGACTCTGGAGGAATGCCCTCGCCAGCTCGGGATTGGCCAGCTTCTCCGTGAGGGCAACCATCGTCAGCCCCACGCCCATCCCGATCCGCAGCGCGGGCATCGCCAGCCGGGCCGCCTTCGGCGTCGGCTCCAGGGCGGGAAACAGCAGGCGGTCCACGGCATACGGCCCCCGGCCGGTCAGGAAGAAGAACGCCCCGAAGCCGAGGTAGTGCGCGTTCTCCAGCATCGATTCGAGACCGACAAGCCCGGCGCCGAGGAGCCAGAGCAGACACAGGAGCGCGCCCGCCAGCCGCGTGAGCCCGCCATACAGAAAACTCAGGCCGATGCCGATCTGCGCCACACCGAGCCAGTAGAGCCACGGTCCGGCGAGCTGGTTGTTCGGAGAGAACAGCTGCCCCATGATGCCCAGAACGATCAGCGGCACTCCCACATGAACGCCCAGGATCACGGGAACGACTCCGTAGAAGCGTGCGAGCCCATCCGTCGTGGCCCCCAATGCCTCCGGACCCGGGATCAGGTTCCGGCGTCCGCAGATCCGCCAGGCGGCTCCCAGCAGCAGGGTGAGCAGCACCCCGACCAGCACGCCGATGCTCTGCGGGAAGCCGAGGAGCTGCATCCAGTCCGTCGGGTGCGGGGCGGCGTCGTGAAACCACTTCTCATGGGCATGCCCAAGCCTGGGCCATGACAGAACGGCCATGATCGCCAGCAGGTTGTGCAGGACTTTTCGCGGTTGCTGAGCCATGTTCGTCCTCGAGCACGAGATCTCGCCCGGATCGTAGCAGACCATCGCGCGCGGCGCCGGAGCGCGGGAGGGTGGAGACGGCTGCCAGGTAGGATTGCGGGGACGGCTCCCGGAACGGCCGGGGATTCCTCTTCCTGCTCGGTCGGAATTCCAGCGGGGTGGCCTCCGTGGCCCCCCCTGGACTACGCTTCGGACGGGCCGGGGGCCGTCTTGCGCCGGCCGCAGTTCTCTTGAGTGGCCGATGGTTCGTTTTCGAATGACGCGCCGACGATGGTTCGCCACCCTCCTGCTCAGCCTGGCGGGGGGTGGGGGATGCCTGCTGTGGGAGCGGTGGACGCTGAACCCCCTCGAACGGCGGCTGTGCGGCGAGTGGCTTCGTATCGGAGACCAGGTCCAGCAGCCCACCCTCATGCGGCTTTCTCCCGATCGACGTTTCAGTATGGAGAGTGTCGGGGAGACGCCGCGGCGGATCGGCATGAGGGGAACGTGGACCTGTCGGGAAGACTCTCTGCTGATCGAAACGGACGAGTCCTGGAGCCAGTTTGCCCTCCGGCTTCCCGACCGCCTCCGCAACCACTTCCACAAGGCGAATTCGCTGCGGTGGCAGGTGGCGTGGGAATCCGACGACCGGATCCGTCTCATCCTGGGCGATCCGGCACTCCGCGGTCCCGAGATCACCTGGGTCCGCCACCAGCATGCTGCTGGACCGGGGTGGCCGCCGGGGGATGGGTTGCGCGAAGACACCCCGGCCGGCATGAACGACTGAGCGGACGAAGAACCGCGTCGCCACGAGGGGGCCGCAGGTCTGTGAGGCCCGCGGTCCGTGGCGGCTCACTCCCGAGTCACGGCTCCGAAGCCTGCGGTCCGCCGCAGGCGGGTACGGATGAACGATCGCCCCCGAACGCGTCCTGTGAATGAGACGACGCCCCGGATAGAACTGCGATTCACCGGACCACCAGCCACCGGGCTCCCCCTGTCCGCGACAACCAACCCCACCCTCCCAGACACCGACCCATGGCGTCGCAGCTCTCCCTGCTCAACCCCCTCGTGCGACGCCTTCACGCTCCAGCGCGAACGCCGTGGCTCTGGATGGGGGCGGTGCTGCTCCTGGCGGTCGCCGGGCCGGCCTCCGCGGCCGAGTACAAGGACCCGGCGGGGTTCTCGTTCCGCTATCCCGATGAATGGACCGCGGTGAACCGGGAGAACGTCGCTTCGCTCGAATCCGCCGTCCGCGAGTGGCTGAAGCAGGGGGAGATCGACCTCACCCAGATCAACGTGATCGTCGTCGATCCGCGGCAGACGGACTTCGCCGCCAACTGCAACGTGCTGCAGGTCCCGGGGGAACTCACCATCAACGAAGCGACCCGCCAGAAGCTGCTGGGCCAGGCCGCGGAGCAGTTTCGAAAGGTGGGAGTCGAGGTGGAAAACCTCCGCATCGACATCCGTCAGTTCGGCATGCACGAGGCGATCGTGCTCGACTTCGATTCCCGCATGCCGTTCGCCCAGGAGCGGCTGCACCAGCGGCAGGCCCATTTCCCCGGCGGCGGCAAGACCCACGTCGTCACCTGCAGCGCCGCGGCGAACCGCTTCGCCCAGTACGAGCAGCCGTTCGACATGATCCTCTCCAGCTTCCACGTCCCCCCGCGGCAGTCGGGGGGCTTCGACTGGAAGAACATCCGCGGCTCCGCGACGACCGGAGCGATCGTGGGAGGGATCGCCGGGGCCGTGGCGGTGCTGATTCAGCAGCTCAGGAAAAGGAAGACGCCGGTCCCGGCGTCCGGCGAGGATGCGCCAACGGGAGGTAGGGCGTAGGCTGGAGTGGGATGTCCGGTATGGATTGGGCGGTTCCCTGTCCGGAAGCGCCTCCGGCAATGGCTGGCCTGCCACCGGGGCCAGCCCCCGCACCGCAGCAGGTCTTCTCCCAAACACCGGCCATTGGCGTCGCAGCCTCCATGGCGCAACCCATCGTGCCGCGCCGCCCCGGTCCAGGGCGGAGCTCTGGCTAAGAAGCTGTTTCAAATTCGTGTTCGGCAGCCAGATCCAGCCCCCAGAGGGGTGCCGGGCGGAAAGTCCGTCTTTGCGCAACCCGACGTGCCTGCCGATCCCGGTCCAGCGGGGTCGCTGGCCCCGCCGGAGGCGCTTCCATGCAGAGAACCGTGGTCAACGACTGGCGCCCGATTCCGGAAACCAGCATCGCGGGCCCCTCTCACCAGACCGTGGGAATCGCAGGGGAAGCGTTCTGATGAAGAGGGTC
>JAULBW010001283.1:0-28214 GCA_032358265.1 Vaucheria bursata | reverse complement strand
TCAGACCTTAAGGTTACCTTAAGGTGATTCTCATCATTTCGTTGGGGTTCTCAAGTTGGGCATGACCAGTCGCTTACGAACATACCATCCCGTCTTGGAGAGAAATCCAACCTTGGTGCCATCGGCGCTATCCGCGAAATTAAATTACGGATAATGTGCACGTTTCCTTAATACAGATATTTAGTCCTGTGCGGTAATTCGGTCCTCGTTCAAGTGTTAGGCACCCAAAGTACATACCACCGCTAATTAAGCTTTCCGTGCTGACCTGACAAAGCATTATATCGGTATGGGAAAATCAAAATAAAAAACCAAATAAAAGGCCCCACCAAAAGGTGAGGCCCTGTGAATGGATGTATAATTTCTTACTGTTCCACACAAAGTAGTGCGGTTGGTGGATTCATACCGCCACCAGTGTAATTACAAGTTTGGGAACCGTTGGCGATTGCGGTGGCTCCAGTAAAGTTAGTTCCCGTAGCACCGAAAATACCGCTAGCACCATTTGTGTTTGTGTTGTCAGTCCAATTAGAACAATTATCAGTCGAAGAGGTCCAATCACCATTCAATCCGGTCCAAATAGCCTTATGAGTGACGCCGCCGAAACTGCCATTCAATCCACTTCCACCAAGACCAAAAATGGAGAAAATGTCAGTCGTTCCAATTAATCCAAAGTCATTGGCTCTTACATAACGAGCAGTAGCTGATAAAACCCAATCAGTAAGACTTGGTTTAGCGGTTCGATTACTACTATCAACAATAAATGCCTTCCAAGTTGCCGATCCAGTTGGTTTATTGGCATCGCTCATACAAATGCTGTCAGCACCTGAGATACCGCCCGTAGGAGCACCGCGATCTGTGGTGATATACATCCGTTTAGCTTTTATACAGGCAACCGTGATATTGGTAATGTTTGCTGTAGCTACAGTGCCAGTTCCGTTTGTTATTTTACAGAGTTCACCTGCGGTGTTGGAAACAGCCGTAATGGAATAAGTGCCTGCACTGTTAACCGCTGTTGCGAAAGTGAATGGGGCACCAGAACCGACCATTCCGCGGAAGCGAATCAGTTCATCTCCGCCATTATTTTTAATACTAATATCACCAGCAACATCGGAATCTATAGTGATATTACCACCCACGGTATAAGTTGTAGGGGCTCCACCGCCGCCGCCTCCTCCACCACTCACCACACTATTTGTACAAGTTACTTTAAATGTGGCATTACTAGTCAAACCGAAAAGAGTAGATTCAGAGGGATTTACAGCACAATCTTTGCCAGCAGGTGAACTTGTCACTGCCAACGTCAAATCACTATATGCAGCCCTAGTGAAAGTAATAGTTTCGGTGCCGTCAGCCGAGGTACTACCGTCAGTAACGGTAACTGTCCCACCTCCATTGCCACTAATAGTCCCGGTAACGGTGTAATTATTGTATTCACAGGTAATTTCGATCCCATCAATATTACCTTGAACCATTTTTCCGGTATCGTTTGCTGTGGGTTTACAGATCTGATGATCTGGTTGTTTAGTGATAGCGATAGAATAGTCAGAGTAAAGTCTAGTAGCCCCCTTCAATGAGAAAGATTTATCAGCAATCGTGTCGCTACTAATGTCTACAGATTTTCCACCTTCCAGGCCAACACTAATGGTTCCGCGTAGATTTCTAATTGTACCATTCAAATCAACATCAGGATAAGCACACTTAATAGTTACTTCTGGTAATTTTTTTAACACTTGAAATGTTAGAGTACTATCCGATTTTAAATAATCACTTTCTATTAGTGGGTCATACATTGTTGTCTCATAAACCAAAGAACCTACTTCGTTTTCTAATTTACAAACTTGATTTCCAGCGTCGCTGACCAAAACCTTATAAAAAGAATTATTACAGTTAGCTCTGTATATCCCATCAGAGTAAAGGTAATCGTCTTTCAATTTTCTATAAAAAGGATCAGTGCTATCATAACAGAATTCTAATTCAGGATTATCAACAGTTTCACCGTTTATTTCGAGCTTTTTCGCAATTTGCTGTGAGCCGTTAGGTTCTGCCGTAAAATAAAAACTTTCAGTCTTCTTTTTGGCATCTAATTTAAGATCTTGTTTATAGGAAACACCAACAGATCCCATTCCAACAGTAAAATTGTTTTCATTATCTTCAAGAGAAGAGATATTCACTTTGACCTTGTACTTATTTTGTGAACAAGCAGCGCTAATTATTGCTTTATCATCATTAAAACCTGAACTTGCTTTGTCCAAGATATCAGCAAAAACAACTCGACCCGTGGAAGATAATGCAGTGTCGAATGTACAATTCAATGAATCTGTCACTAGTGGATTGACCTTAACAAAACCCGTGCTGTCAGGTGCTTTAAAATTAATAAAAGTATCCACGGTCAAGGATGCGTCTTTGATTAGATGAGTTACCTCACCTTGGACAATCTCAACTTCATTTCCTCCCTGATCAAACAAAACTACATCCAAGGTTCCACCACTTTTCAATGCAGAAAAGTCAGATTTAGGAAATTCTTTCAAAGTCATTGCAACATCATACATGTTGGTGTTCGCAATTTTAGATTTATTGGATTTGGGTCCACAGGCCGTTATAAACACCATCAACAACAAAAGAATAAATTTCATGAAAACTCCAGTTTATTTCATAATACATCATCGGTATATGGGAATCAGAAATTAAATAGGAATTATTAAGGAAATACGGAGCAGTCGATGATCACGGGATGGCGCAATTCCTGAGCCGAAAGCTTGACAAGATCTTGGCTTTTGGCGAGAACGCTGTTGGCTAGAATCTGATTTTGTTCAGCTTTAATGACTGTGCATGGATTTTCGGAACGTACCGTAAACTGATCCTGAATTTCATCGCATCCATGAGGCAGGTAGTCTCTTTCATGGGGAAAGATTTTTACCCGAATCGTACTCGAGGAATTAATGTCATCGGCTCGAGGAATTTTTATCATGTACAGGCTAGCATCGTCCTTTTCGACTTCTGTGCTGGGGATTTCGATTTGGCTCCAACTCACCATTCCCTTTTATTAGTTGGTGATCCGGACTAGATCAGGAATCCCATCACCATTTATGTCAAGCCAACGGCGGTCTTCGACAAACTCCTCAGGAAAGCGAAGGATAGCGTCGGACAGTTCAATGCGTATCTCTTGATCCGTGGACCTGTTCCACATAACCGAAGAGATATTCCACACTTTGTGGTGTTTTCTATTGTTTTTGTAAGCATAGAAGACGCGCAACCTTTATCTTATTCGCCCAATTGCCGATCCTACCGATGAGATGAGTTACGAAACCTTTATCCAACTTGAGGCGTCATGCTATTCTTGCGAACTCAAATCTTCTGGCTTCTATGCGCTTGCCAAACCGCAGTCTACGTCGACGACAAGCCCAATCCCAATCCCAAGGCTGCCGCTCAGGAGCCCTCGGAAAGCCCATTTGAAAGCCTTTCCAGCAACCGCGACAACCGCGCCCTCCAATTCTTGAATGTGTCCTTCGTCCGAAGCAATCGGGACGGTCAAAAAATTGATCACTGGGGGAATGTCATCCAGGTCGGTATCTTGCTAGGCGAAGATCAGCAGTTCTCCATATTCCAGGGAAATGATGAGGTAGAATTGCCGAAATACTACAAGGAAGTGTACGATCTCGAGTACTTCAAACGCACTTACGAGCATGATCTTGAATCCCGGGATGGGACGCAACGAGGCCTAGGGTGGCAAGGCTACCTCAGTGATAGCCTGCTGGGCAAAATTCAATTCGTTCAGGGTCATGGACAACTCTATTACCTCTGGGATAAGGACTTTGGTCGATACAAGTATTCGGCATTTGAAATTGCTATAGGGAACCAATGGTCCTGGCGTTACGTGACGCTGGGCCTGGATTGGCTTGTCTACCGTGCCCCTATAGCTTTTGAGCTTGCCGGAAAAAAGCTCAGTCCAAGCAACTTCACCACCTGGTGCTGTGATAAAGCTCCAAATAAGCTTAAAAATGCGGCATGTTGCGTCATAACAGCTTCTGCGACAAAAGCGGAAAAATGAAAATTGCCGGATCGTTTTACCTATCCGCATGACATCTTAAGTTGATTTTGGGCTTTGATTCTGAAATTACTATTTTGAGTGTTATTAGTTTTTTGAGAGGTAGGCCGGTGGCGAAGGAATTTGAGTTTTTCATCAAAAACGCAGTTGAGTGGGCGAAAAAATATATCAACGAATCCGAGTATGCTTTCAGGTGCCTTGCTTTTGCTGAGGATGCCTATGAGCGAAGCAATAATCTTGAAATCTTTGGAGGCAGTTCCGCGATGGAATCGGCTGTCGAGTATGGTTGTAGCAAAAACATAGGAGAACCGCCATTGGGCTCTTTCGTATTCTATGACTGTTCAGGATCAATTAATGGAACGCATGACAATTATGGGCACGTTGGATTATGTATTGGAGAAGGGAAGGTAATTCACGCCTGGGATAAAGTGAGAATCGATCATTATCTCGACGTTCAGACCCTGCGGACTGCTGCGGATTGGACAAAGCCAAAATTTATCGGATGGTCGCCGGTCGAGAGAATATTCCAAGGATATAAGAAACACTAGTTTCCCCTTAATTCATATTGTGCTGGGGATTTATACGGCCAGCTTAAATTCTGTAACCAGCCCGTGCAAAATTTTAGACTTTTTTACTTTCAGATTCTGGATGTCTGGCGTTTTTGGATGGTGTGTGTCAGGAAAATCAGGGATTGCACCGCCGATCCCCTGATGAGGTCTTTTTGAATTATAGAAATTCTGATTCGACATGCATAGACTGCGAATATGATCGTTGTCAATGAGGATCGAACGATTGAGCAACTCAGTTTTAATTGTCAGGTTAAATCGCTCGATGTAAGGATTCTCTCAGGGCGACCGCGGCGATGTTTTGAGGGACTCGCACCCAAATTCCTGCAAAATTTCAGGTAGCCATTTCCCATAAATTCCGTCTCGGTCATGAACCATCGCCATAGGAAACTGGTGACCAAAGGTCTCGCAGTTGCGAAATTGCTGCAGAATCCAGTCCTTTGTGGGATTTACTGTTGAGTTGATCTGTATCAGTCTTCGAGACGGAACTTCGATGATTGCAAAGATAAATATCTGGACTCCTTTGCTATCAAAAACCGTTGTAAAATCCATGGCCCAGTAACGGCAAAATGAGTCTAACGCTGATCTCCATGAAGAATGCGTAATCTTCGTCCGGGGCGGGACGAAGCCATTTTCCCAAAGAACCTTTAGGACGGTCTTCTTTGATACTAAAATCCCAAGAATTCTAAGCTCATCTGCGATTCTCTGGGCTCCCCAGATCGGGTTGCATCGCTTCATGTCTATGATAAGATCCACAATATTCTCATGAACTCGGGGCCTGCCTTTTGGTTTTTTCGAATACCAAATTATCTTAAGCCTGCGCCGAAACCTTCTAAACGCCCTCAAAATCAGAAGAATGGGGTAAGGTGTCACGTAGTAGTCCCAAAGGTCCATGACCAATTCCGTAGCAAGCCTTAGGAAATAGCCAAGCGTCCATCTGATTTTTGAGCGAAATGTGTCCATGGCTTGCTTTAGCACGATATTCGGAAAAAGGTCAACAGCACCGATATCATCGGGCCTGGGTTAATTTCCAACACACCCCAGATGGCGAGAGCTGTTTGGGGTTTTTGTTTTGAGGATGAGCGGTGCCTCGTATTCCAACGCCGAATGTATGTGCTAGTGGTGAAGATCGACCATGAGTCAAGGAAGTTTTTGGATTTCGAAGCACCCTGATCTGCAGCACAAGTCATTGTGTGCTCTCCGAAAACAACATCGGGTCTTTCACAATTTCTTCTGGATCAAATTGTTTGAGCAGCTCCTTAATGTTACTTGGCGTTAAAACAACAAATGGGCACTGGATTCCACTTGCAGCCAATCGGGTACGAGTCGGGATTTTTTTAACTCGTCCGCTTTTGACTTCGATCGCAAAAAATGGTTCACCATCCTTACAAAAAATGTAATCCACCTCATATCCATCGTCACGAAAATATTTCAGTTCATAGCGCTTACGGCCATAGCTGATATTTAAGAGATGGGATCCAATCAGATTTTCAAATACGAAGCCTTCGGCGTCTTTATCTGAAAACACTGATGGATGGATGATCCCAGGATTTGGAAAAATCCATTTCGGTGTCGATTTTTTGGTTCTATGCAAAGCCATTGAAAATTTATGGATAGGGCAAACCAGAAACGCCTGCGTAAGAAGTTCCGCATAGTGAACCAGGGTCGCCGAATTACCTCGATCCTGCAAATGGCCTAATATTTTTTCATAGCTGACGATTTGCGCTGGCAAGCGGGAAACATACCAGAACAGTTGTCGCAGGAGAGCCGGTTTCTCGACACTGTGCAGAGCAAGGATATCGCGACCTAAACTTGGTTCTAAGATAGAATTTTCAATATATCCAGCCGCGCGTTCATGATCATCTATGAATTCATAAACCTTCGGATAACCTCCCCAGCGCATATACTGCACGAGGCTCGCTCCGCTCAATTCTTCAATTTCGCCATAGACCCAGTGTGGGAAATAATTGGCCTCAAAGCGTCCAGTCAGACTTTCGCTCAGCCCCTTCTCAATAAGGAGGGCCGAGCTGCCTAGCAAAGCAACTTTAAATTGGCTTCGATTTCGACGGTCCTCATCCGCGAGTCCTTTTATAACTTCGGACCAACGCGGAATTTTCTGAACCTCATCGAGTACCAAAGCTACGGATTCGTTTGGCTCTTGTTTCAACAGTCTTCGAGCTTCATTCCATTTGTCGACGATAAATTCAGTGGTTGGTGGAGCTGGAAGATCGGCACTTGCGAATACTGCCCTGTCTGCCCGAGTCAAAATCTCAGCCGCGGTAGTCTTTCCAACTTGGCGTGGTCCAACCAACACTTGAATCAATCCCTTGGGATCCTTCCAGTGCTTTTCTAAAGAAAAAGGGAATTTTCTCTGCATATTAGTTCTTTAATATCATATGGTTATGAACAACATAGGAATATCCGAGGCCAAGCTCGGATATTCCTATTTACGAATTATATCTCAGCTTTTCTTTGGATTCACTGCGTATCGGAGTAGTGATCCCAATTTCCGCCAATAATTACCCAACAATGACCTCGAATATTCCCGAATTAAATCGACTATTCGCCAATTTAATATCGCCATAAATTCACCAAGGCATTGATATCATGTCACTTTCTATGTCTTTTATTTTAAAATACATCCGCCGAAAAATTACTTGAGGAACAATTTCGCTTAAATCATTCTTCGTGCGGGGCAGATATCGGTCAGGTTATCGAATTTTACTCGAAATAAGTTGTTGAATCTGTTGGGTCTGTCTGGGAAGAGATTTTCGATAGACCTGATAGCAAAACTTATAAAAAAGACCCCGAATGGCGAGAGCTGTTTGGGTTTTTTTTGTGTTTGGGATTGATGATGAAGAGATGTCGCTGAATGTCTAAAGACGTCTGCGCCTAGATAAACGCTGACCAGATATATGTTGGGCATGGCAAAGACCTATCCCGAAATAAAAAGACATGAGTATTAAAGGCGGCGAAACCGGCAATGCATCTTACCTGCAGCGTGCCGGCTCTGCGCTCAACCTTAATCTTCGTTTTCATCTTTTCACCCTTGATGGTATCAGTCGATCGCGAGGGTGATCCTATTTTTCATAGAATCCCTGGAATCCATGAGAACATCTCATTTGTAAAGAGCCTCCATCTCGAGCCACATAGCTCTTGGACCAAGGGCGGGACTCAGGGTTCGGCGCATTGGTCGCTCCTTTGGCTATGAGGAGGAAATCAAGAAAAGTCAGGGCTACGGCTGCGCCTCTAAAAACGGGTTTTTCCATTCATGCCGCCACTTCCATCAAGGCGCACGAACGTGACCGACTGGAGCAGCTCCTTCGCTATCTTGGTAGAGGCCCCGTGGCGCCTGATAAGATCAGCCTTGATCACAATGGAAATATCCTCTAAGAGCTGAAAAAATCATTCGATGGCGCGACTCACGTGCTGCTCTCGCCACTTGAGTTCATCGAAAAATTAGCATCGATCATTCCTCCTCCCTATCGGCATCAAGTCAACTATTATGGGTGCCTGTCATCGCAAAGTAAACTCAGGCCTCTGATAGTTTCAGGTCAGGAGGCCGATGCTGAGCCCGCGGAAAAAAAGCCGAGAAAAGGTGTTCTTTTGGAAGAATTGCTAAACGGTGACTTCGAAGAGGTAGCTGAAAAGCCATCGAGGTATATTCCGTGGGCCGAGCTTTTGGAGAGGACATTTGGTATCGATCTTACGGTTTGCCCTCACTGCGGAGGGCATGTGAGGGTCATTGCTGCGATTATCCGCAAGGAAGCGATCCACGAGATCCTTGGGCATTTAAATCTACCGTATTCACTGCCTCAAACCTGCGTCAAAGAGCTCTCCCAACCCTAACGGGTATGGGTATGCTGTTTGATACCAAACGACAAGTTTTTGAGCGAGAGATCACTGTGTTTTAGGAACGAAACAGGGTATTTATGGACTCGCTTTCGCCGTCATCCGTTGAATTCCCTGGGTATAGAGAACGTGATCCTTCAGTCTTTGAGCTGACCTGAAGTTGTCTAGCGCTTCCTGCCATCGGCCTTCCGCTTCATAGATGCGGGCAATATTGAAATAGGAACTCGCTTGCACAGTATTTTGGGTCGGTCCGCTGGCGAGTGCTATGGCCTTCCGATTTGCCCAGAGAGCTTCAGCTTTTTTATTTAGTTTCTGATAGACCAGTCCAAGATTGCTATAAGCCTGAGCAAATTCAGGATCATTGTTTATGGAGTCCCTCAAGAGCTCAGCTGCAAGTTCGATCTTCTTCAGTTTATACTCCTTCTCACCTTGCGCATTGAGCTGTTTTGCCAACGTCCTCTGATTGGTATTGACGTCGGGAATCGATTCAAAATTGCCGCCTTTGATGATGGATGTCATGAAAGAACCTACAGCAAAGCGATCATTGAAATCAGCGAACTTATTGATGTCATAGAATTCCCCGTTGTCGCCGATGCCAAAGACCACCCAGGTATTGCCCACTTTGGATAGAGGCGGATAGAACGTCCGCACCAGTGAGCTTCCCACATAAACGAAGACTCTGACCTGGCTCCTGTCAGAAATAGACGAGGTTCCTTTGCTGTCACCTTCTGTGAAGTTATGGACAGCATAGAGATACTTTGTGCCCTGCTTTCGCTTTTCAATCGTGATGGTTTCAGGTCCGTAACCATCCGTATCATCCACGTCCAAGACAGCTTGACGGGAACGCCTATGACTATAAAAAACATGGGATGTGTCAAAGGCTAGATGCGAATCCAAATCCGCTGGATATATACCCCAAGCCAGGACGATACGAAGGCCGTCGAGATCCTGCATATGAGGGCTCAAGGCATAGGTAAGTTTTGTGCAAGGACACTTCACGACCAAATTCGAATAGCCATCCTTTTTGACAATCATCGTGACCGTTGCGTCGTCGACTCCGGAGAAGGGCGCCTCAAATTGGACTTTTCCGAACTTGTCCGTCTTTCCATTGATGGAGGCAGCACCATTTCTTTGGAGGATGACCTTCGCACTTTCAATAGCCTTGTCTTTGACAGTGGCGCTCAGAATTTGCGCTTCAAACGCGCTGGCGTTCTGACCAACTGCCAGCGCGAGAAGATAGGAAAGGCTCGCTAGTGTTTTGTTCATAAGGGACCTCCGGATTGAGATGCTCGATTTGTATCCAATGCCTGAACCTAGGAGCAGGCGCAGCGCTCCTTTTTGTAAAGTCTTGCCCAGCATCTGGCAATGGGGAGAGCGGGACATGACGAGACACGGAATGGATAAGCAGCCACGACCTTTATGATCATGCCCACCGTTTATGCAATCGAAAGATTGTGTCTGGGTGGAACGGTTCTGATGGACTGGCAGGAAACAAAAAAACTATCCTCTTCCCGATGGCTTTACCTGAAGCTGTGGAGTTTTGCCGGACTGGCCCTCGGAGGTTCTTCGTCACCTCTACTGGCAGCAACTTTCGACATCGAAGCGGCGACTCGTGCCTATTTGGATCAAATTCCAGCAGTGACTCGCGTTCGCTCTGACGCCTATGGCACGTGTGGCCATTGGTTGATATTGTTTAGCCTCCTCGTTCAAATCCTATTCGCCTGGCTTTTTATGCAAAAGGGCTGGAGTGCCAGGATTCGTGAACAGTTGAAGACTAAAATCCACAACAGTTTTTTTCGCACAGCTGCTTTTGGGGCCGTTTATATCATAGCCAGCACTCACAACATTCCCTAGAAGGTTGAGGCCTCCGGCTCGAGCAGCCTCTGCTGCAGCAGATAACTGTATCATGCTGTTTTTATTGCTATTATAGACCCATCCTAAGTCTTGGGACAAGGTCATGTCCCCCTATGTCTCTCTACTAACCTTGCTAATTATCGGTCGAAATCTTAGATAAGGGGCGTGCGAAACGAAAGCAACTGCAAGGTGCAAAGGAAGTTTCATGAAGAATCTGAAGTCCCTGTCTCTGATTGTATTGCCGCTTGTTGTCTTATCCTGCAAAAAAAGCCAGGACGGTTCTCAACTCGACAGCGGTTCAGTATCGGGGGGCATCAGCACCCGCCTTGAACTCGGTCAGGCCTATGATCTTGATAAAGCCAAATGGGGCAATCTTGCCTGCGTCACAGGCAATGTCATCTCTGAGAATCTTGGTTCATCGGGTGAAGTGGAATACCGACGCGACATGAGCTATGAACAAACACTGAAAGAAATATCCGGTGAACTTGAAATCGGCGTGACTTTCCCCAGCGTAGCCATCGACGGCAAGGCTGACTATGCCTCTCGCAACTCGTCTTCGGAATTCCGCGAGATGCACACGCTCATGTACAAATATAGGACACGCAGTAAGTTTGAAACAGGCTCGCATCGAATCACAGACATGGGCGCGAAGATCGCCAAAGACGACCGATTGAAGCTTCGTGATCGCTGCAAGGATGAATTCGTCAATGAGATCATCTATGGCGGATCCTACATGGCGAACATGAGCGTTGAATTCAAAAACAAAGAAGACAAGGAAAAATTCGGGGGCAGCCTGAGTGTCGATGTCCTTCAGGGCAAAGTAACCGTTAAAGGCAAACTGGCTCTGGCCAATGAAGATGAGAAGCGCAGCGTTAAAATTCGCCTGACCGCAACCCAAGAAGGCGGCGACCCGCGTCTCCTATCCAAGGTCCTGACGCCTGATGTGGCTTCCTGTGATGCCGCCAACTTAGATAAATGTTTGGATGGCTTCCGAGCCCTGATCGACTATGGCCGCACCTTTACCGATCAGATTCAAAGCACAAATAACCTTGTGGTCCTCTCCTACAACACCGAATCTTATGCCGACACCGGTTTGGATGAACTCGTCGCTGATGAAGGCGATGAAGCTGACGCCGATGTCATCGACACAAGGTTTAATATTGAAATCGCGCTCGAGCTGGTTCGTCAACAAATCAACCGTGCCGAATTCGTGGCAGCTAACTATGCCGCGAGTCTGAGCCCTGAACAAAGCAGTGCTCTGCCCGTAGCCAAGTTGAATCTGAAGAGGAATAAAGCCCTCCTCACCAAAGCTCTGGAATTCTGCTATAAAAACCCATATGCGATCGAAGACTCCAATGGCAGGAATATCGTTCCTTGTGCTGATAACTATGAGCTGACCAAGCTTAAACTGGAAACCATCCCGAACAGCATCTTCAGCATTCCGTCAGCGACTAATGCCGCCGTTCTGAAAAATGTTGTCTCTGCCAACCGATGTTCTTATGCAACCTTGGATGACATTAGCCCTATAGACACCAATACACTTTGCCAAGATAGCTTTCTACCCTTGCCGGCTGGATGGATCGTGGCGCCTAATGACGCTGATTCGCGAACCGTTATCGCCGGTAACAACTGGGGAACACATGTGGTTGTCCTGGCTGATGGAGTTGGGATTCGCACTTTGAATTTCCTCCCCAATGGAGAAGTTTGGGGTTCAGATCTACTCCTTCATGTCGAGAACACCTACAAGCCCGCAAACTGTCAACTCCGCATCCTGATCCGATCGGGTTGCTAAATACTTTGGTCAACGCCAGGGTTCTATCAAACATTTAAAGGATATCTGTCATGAAAGAATCGAAATTTCTCTCTTTAATCCTACTGCCGCTTCTGTTCGGAGCTTGCCACAGCAATCAGGGCGGTTCTCAGCTCGACAGCGGTTCAGTATCAGGGGGCATCAGCACCCGCCTTGAACTCGGTCAAGCCTATGATCTTGATAAAGCCAAATGGGGCAATCTTGCCTGCGTCACAGGCAAAGTCATCTCCGAGAATTTGGGTTCGTCGGGTGAAGTGGAATACCGACGCGACATGAGTTATGAAGAAACACTGAAAGAAATATCTGGTGAGCTTGAAATCGGCGTGACTTTCCCCAGCGTAGCCATCGACGGCAAGGCTGACTATGCCTCTCGCAACTCGTCTTCGGAATTCCGAGAGATGCACACGCTTATGTATAAATACAGGACACGCAGTAAGTTTGAAACAGGCTCGCATCAGATCACTGACATGGGTGCGAAGATCGCCAAAGACGACCGATTGAAGCTTCGTGATCGCTGCAAGGATGAATTCGTCAATGAGATCATCTTTGGCGGATCCTACATGGCGAACATGAGCGTTGAATTCAAAAACAAAGAAGACAAAGAAAAATTCGGGGGCAGCCTGAGTGTCGATGTCCTCCAAGGCAAAGTAACCGTCAAAGGCAAGCTGGCTTTGGCCAATGAAGATGAGAAGCGCAGCGTTAAGATTCGTCTGACCGCAACCCAAGAAGGCGGTAACCCGCGTCTCCTATCCAAGGTCCTGACGCCTGATGTGGCTTCCTGCGATGCCGCCAACCTAGATAAATGTTTGGATGGCTTCCGAGCTTTGATCGACTATGGTCATACCTTTACCGATCAGATTCAAAGCACCAATAACCTTGTGGTCCTCTCCTACAACACCGAATCTTATGCAGACACTGGCTTGGATGAACTCGTCGCCGATGAAGGCGATGAAGCTGATGCCGATGTCATCGACACAAGATTCAATATCGAAGTCGCGCTTGAGCTGGTTCGTCAACAAATCAACCGGGCCGAATTCGTGGAAGCTAACTATGCCGCCAGTCTGAGTCCTGAACAAAGCAGTGCTTTGCCTGTTGCCAAGCTGAATCTGAAGAGAAATAAGGCCCTCCTCACCAAAGCTCTGGATTTTTGCTACAAAAACCCCTATGCCATCGAAGACTCCAATGGCAGGAATATCGTGCCTTGTGCTGATAATTTTGAGCTGACAAAGCTTAAACTGGAAGAAATCCCGAGCAGCATCTTCAGCATTCCAGCAGCCAGTCCAAGCAATCCACCGGTCATCGGCGATGGCCCACTCGTTGCAGAGTCCTAAGCCCTTGGACCAAAGGCTGCTTTAGCCTTTGGTTCTTCTACTCAATCCTTGCCAGGAGACACAAAATGGACGCGAAAGTATTTCTGCTTGCGGCGATGGGAGTTGGTCTGTTCGCCTGCCATGAATCAACACCTGAATCGAGTCTGCCGCAGATCTACACCATACCTGGCAGTATCGCCCAGCGTTTGGAATTAGGGCAGGCTTATGACTCCCAACGAGCTAAACATGGGAATATAGCCTGTGTTCAAGGGGAAAAACTTGCTGAGCTTTTGGAAGGCAGGTCCCGCATAGAATACAGCCGCGATATGTCCTACGAGCAGATGCTCAAAAGCATATCAGGGGAATTGGCGGCAGGAGTGAGTTTTCCCAGTATTTCCGTGGATGCCAAAGCCGACTATGCTTCACTCAACTCCAGTTCCGAGTACAGAGAAACTCACACCATGATGTTTCGCTATTCGGCTAAAGAGAAATTCAAACTGGGTACGATAGCGTTAAGTCCCAAGGGAGAAGAAATGGCAAAAGCTGGAGGATCCAAGGCCAGAGATCGCTGCAAAAATGAGTTTGTCAACGAAATCGATTTGGGCGGCCTTTTTACCGCCAATCTCAGCATCGAATTCAAGAATCGACGTGACAAGGAGAAATTCGGAGGCAGTCTCAAGATTGATGTCCTCGGGGGGACTGTGAAAGTGGAAGGAGCACTCCAGGAAGCAGATGACAGCACTAAGCAAAGTATAAGAATACACCTGGCTGCCCTTCAGGAAGGCGGCAATCCTCTGCTCCTTGCTACCGTTTTCAGCCCGGATCTGGCTTCCTGCAATGCTAACGATCTTGCACCCTGCATACGCGGTTTCAGGCAACTCATCAGTTATGGCAATACTCTGGAAAGTCAAATGCGGGATAGGAACAATCTTGTGGTTTTAGCCTACCAAACCGAATCCTATGAGGACACTGGTCTGGATGAATTGCTACCCCTTGACGATCCCAGTGTCGATCCGGATGTGGAGCGCGCTCGCAGCGAGATCGAACAGGGACTCGAAGCAGCAAGGCAGCAGGAGAATCGAATCGACTTCTTGCTGACAACATTCTCTTCAACCCTGCAATCCGCTCGCATCGAGGAACTGCGTTTGGCACATGAAAATATCAACAAGAACCAAAGCCTTTTGACTCAAGATTTGATCTACTGCTATCAGAATCCTTATGCAGTGACCGGAGCCGATGGCAGCATCCAAATACCCTGCCGCATACGCTATGAAAAAGACAAAAAATTGTTGATATCCATTGATCGTAGCCTGCTGGAAATGGCAAATTTACCAGTCCAATTGGGGGAATGATTATGCTTGGACGATTCCTATCGATCATCAGCTTCTTCGGCATTGTTCACGCGGGTGTTCTGGAAGGAGCGACGATTGCTGGCGAAGATAAAAGACGCCTTCCTCTTGGAACTGCTTTCGATGCTGACGGTTCAAGGCTGCTGCCAAGGACTTGTGTGGAGGGCTCAATCAAACGAGCCAATGATCGGCGCGCAACCTTTCACGTAGATTATGCCAAAGATTTCGATACCATGCAAAAATCCATCGATCGCCTTGCTTCGGGTGGCTTCGATATTGGACTGTTCGGAGCTTCGTCTTCAGTCGAATATTTTGCAAGAATCTACCAAAGCAAATTGCGCGAGAGCCTTCTGCTTGAATTTCACGCCCAGGACGGAAGTCTCTACCTTGGGCCTGATTTAGCCGCTCAACCGGCACTGAATTTGCTGGACAAATCAGGCATGGAAAAGCGAGAAATTTGCGGTACCGAATATGTTCAGCAAGTGGATTTGGGCTATCGAATGTTCATCAACATCACATTGAATTTTTCCGATGAGAACAACTACGAACTCTATAAGAAGACCACCAAAATCTCGGCACTCTGGGGTTTGATCTCCAGCAGCCGAACAACGATTGACGAATTGAAGAAATATGCGAAAACTCTTCACATAGAAGTGGATGCGCTGCAGGAGGGAGGAGACAAACGATTTGTGAACAATATTTTGAGCAACGATCATCAATGCTCAGCGGAAGGTCTCGATCGATGTCTCAGCATCTTCACCAAACTTTCATGCTATATGAATGCTGCGCCTGGGTCGACTCAAGTCTGCGATCCCGAGGCTGGACTGGGAGTGCCGCAAGGTTTTAATCAAGTGATGCAAGATGCCTCGCAGCGATCCTATCTGGAGGCTGATGGTCCCACTATCCTTCGCTATGTGACGATGCCATATGAGGACGCGGGTATAGATGATCTGGCTGACGCCGATGATCAACCTCTGCCGGATGCAGATATTCTTCGAAGCCATTCGGAAAGTCTGACTCAAGCTCTCGTTGAACGCATTTCACTAAGGCAGAGGATTCATAGCAGTCTTGATTTTGAATTTTCGAACGACAAAGCAACTTTGAATCACTATTTGGAGAGCGTGGATGAAGATATTCTGGAATTGAAAGATGCACTGAAGGCATGCCAAGAATCGAACAACGTTATAAGATGCCAAAGCAAAGCCCAAGCCGCGTTGAAAGACCAAGCTAAATTTGAAGATACACTCCTATTCCCACTGAGCGCGACTTCCTAAGGATCGATTGCAAGGGGCGATAGAACTATACACATCGAATACAAACACATGGAGACAGTCATGAAAATCAGTCGGTGCTATTCATTGATTCTGGGAGCTCTTCTAATAGCTTCCTGCGGCAAAGTCCACCCCACATCGCAGGTCAAAGGTCATTTTGAGCCGGGCGATGAGGAAATTCAGAAAGATTTTTTAAAGAAACAGCGGATGATTCCGGAAATCATGGGCATTGGCGTTAAGTCGGTTATCGTTGGGTTGCCTTTGATTGAAGACTACCTTAGGATGGACTTGATCGCGCAAATTCTGGGGACCGAAACTTCGGAAGTGATCATCATGGTGAAGAATAGCTTCACGGGAACTTTGGACAAAACTGATGCTCCAGGTGGATCACGCTTCCGTTTGAGTTTGAAGAGCGGTGGAGCTAAAATTGACCTGGGGGTCTTTCCTTCAAATAAGACCATTAGGCTCATCAGAAATTTCAAGGATCCCGCTGGAGGACGCGACGTTCAAACCGTTTGGGCGCGTGATTGGGCCCCCCTTTCGGCCGCCAGCATTGATGACAACACTCTGCGCTTCGTTGACTTCAACTACTATCACGATCGAATGTTTGACGATACAACGAGTCGATCTTTGGCACAGTTCTACGATAGCAACAGCGAAGTTCCACGCGCTCCCATTCCTCTCTATTTTGAAGGTGGGAACTTCGCTATGGATGGCAATGGTCGCTGCTTTGTCAGTGAATCTATGGTCAGAAGCAATAGCTTCAAGAAAATTCCCCGAGATGAAATCGACAATAGCGAAATCATCCTAAAACAGTTCGAAGACTATGTTGGCTGCAATAGGGCCGAAATCCTGGAGAGAATGCCTTATGAGGGCACCGGTCATTTGGATATGTGGATGAAGTTCCTGACAAGCAATACTGTGATTGTTGGCCAGATTTCAAATTCGGTTTCAGGTCTCGACATCTATGAAACGGCCGATAACCGAGCTGCATTGGCTGAAGTGACTGCTTTTCTTAATGAGCAAGCTCAGTATTTGACAGCCCTCGGCTACGATGTACGGCGAATTCCCATGCCGGCACCTATATTCCGTGTCGTGAGAGAAAAGCAACAAGACGGGTCCTTTCGTAATTTCTTTGAAGGTAACTTTCGATCGTATACAAACTCACTCTTACTCAACAATAGTTTAATTATGCCAGCCTACTATATGCCGGTCTCTGGTTCCGCAAAATGGCGGCCGATTGGCTACAAATACCCTGACTGGCGATATTTGGCTGATTGGGAAAATGAGGCTCAAGCCGTTTATGAAAGTGTTGGCTTGACGGTCAGCAAAATCAATTCAGACGCATTGATTAACGCCGGCGGGGCCGTCCATTGTTCAACAATGCAAATTCCTAATCTACCCCTCACGCTATGATTTGCAAGGCGGCTGCGTTGGGATCGACGAGCCGCCATTCCCTTTTTGATCCTTGTATAGCCTCGCAGTGGACATCGTTATCCTCTTCGCTGCGAATTTTCTCGATGAGCTCAAAATCAAGATGGCGTGCTGCGATGGACAACATCAGCCGAAGATAGTCCTCGGTGATGGCCCAATGAGTGTTTAAGATTTGATTCAGGGCGCAGGACAAGAGTCACCTCGCTTTGATTGCTAGGCGGCCATAGCCTCTAGAAGTTTTGGTTATGAAGGATTCGAGTTTTTACTGGGAGTGAAGGGCAGAAGCTTGACTTATTGGGAAATTGCTGTATTTTGCACGCCAAAAGTCAATTCTATTGCTGGTTTAAGAAGCTCTCAAAACCATGGAGGACGATCGCGAATCGGTACAAAATTGGACGACTAAACCAATCGAAACCGTCTAGCTGCATAAACCAATATCAAACTGTGCTTTCTAGTTGGCCTCTGGGTCGTTACTCATAAAAGATTGCGAATCGTCTGCTAAAGGGTCGCCGGCTAAAGACCCTTACTCGCGCGCCCCAGACTGCGGATAAAAGTCAGACACTCCGTCGTTCGACTTTTGGATGATCAATATAAACCTCATCCAATAAATTTTGCGGTAAATAAAGTTCTATTTTACGCTCTTCAGCTCTCATTTGCAGAGTTTCAGACCCAAAACAAAAATCAAGTGGGGCCCTGCTTCGATTTATAATGTTTTCAATCTCACCCTTTCGCAGAGTGTCAACCATTGCGTACAAACGATTCACGGAATTTCTAATGAGAGGTTTAATTTCCTCAACTCTGTTGTTATCTGCAAAAACAAGTCTTCTAATGATACCAAGAGGCGCCTTCATATCATGAGATAGCGATTGACTTATTCGAATAATTGAGCGATCGGTTTCTGCTTGCGCAATTTCTAAAGACTGTTTGGATATGATTTCATCTTGCCTAAGAAGATTTTGAAACAACGAAAATTTTAAACGAATTCTGTCTCGTCTAATCACTGTAACAATAATGAAAATTAGCGCTGCAAAAAGTACGAATGAAACATAGTTACTTGCGGAAACACTCAAATAAGCAAGGGCACCTGACCCTCCGAATAATGAAATAAATAGGTAATAATAAGTTAAAGATAAAACAATAAAGCCGAAGAATGTAAAACTGGATATCGGCATTAAAGCAATGCCAAGGTAATACTGAAATATCCCATATACATAATCGCTTTTCAAATCTCCATTGGAACACGAAAAAAGTGTACAGAACCAAACAATATAAGCACCTGAGATCCAGACCGGCAGTTCAGGAAGAAATGTTTTTACGAGTTTGCAATGTCGGGTGAGCATGCACGAAATTAGGGCCAAAGGTGTATACAAAATCCGAATATGTACCCAGGACCAATTCAATCCGACTCTCGTATAATCTTTAAAAATACAGAGCACAATAACCGAACCGGCTAAGAGAACAAGAAAGGGGATCGTCGCAGCATTAAATTCATTGGAAATTTCTTTTTTTGTAAACAACTCTAAATTTTCATCTTTTTCAAGCTTCCAGGAATTCATTGACTCTCCGTTGAATGTGACTCATGGAATTCAGATACGGAAAATGCCCGGAATAGGCCACTTCGATGGAGGCGTTTTTGAAAAGGTTTGGTAGGGCAACGTTTGAGGCTTCTGGTATGTAAGGGTCGGCACTACCCTGAAGTACTAAAGCCTCAATATCAATTTGTCGTTTCTTTGATTGCGACGATTTAAATAATTTAAATCTTTCTAAAAGGCTTGTCGCAATGATTTGCCGATACATCTTGCGAACTTTGGACCAATGTACTCTTGATTCCTCATCTATATAAACACCTTTAGAGTTTAGCTCTTTTTCAATTCTGGAAAGACCCTTGAATTGTATGATGAACGGGTGATGAGCTTTTAGAACATCAAACTTGGAGAATGCGCCGTTAAAAATAACTATCTTTCCTGGTAGCGGAATTTTCTTTTTTGTAAGACTAAACAAAGCTAGGATTGAAATAGTTACTCCGATATCATGCACTACGATTCCGGAGTAATTATGCTGCTTGATGTGTTTGGCAACAGCTCGCGATAGATTTCGAATATCAGATGAATTTGTCTCTTCAAACAATGCAGCGAGAGTATCCGTAAAAAACTTTTGAAAGAGTTTTTGAAGTTCGAGACAAATCGGTCACGATCACAGACATCAATCACTTTATCGTAAAAGTTGCGCAATTTTCTGTTGCAAAAGCGGGTATCCTTGCTGTCGCTACAAAACAGCAAAGCTTTGACGCGACTGAAATCACGGAATGGGCCCACCAACGGGGTGTTACGCTCGTTGTTTATTTCGGCTGGGAAGACTTTGTCCGCGAAACTTTGTTTTGGTCTGCAGAACCCAAATCAGTCATTGGTTTGGCTTATAGGTCCATATTGAAAAGAATGATCGAACTCGAGGTTTCGCAAGACGGTGTCGAAGCTTGGACTTCGATGAGCTGATCCGAAAGCTTCAATCCCACCTTTGACATTTAAGCTTCTACTCGGATTCAGACCCAATCTAGATTTAACTTTAGATTCAAAAATATGCTCGTCAGTCCATGCTACTCAAGCAATTCGAATTTCGTTATGGGCGGGACCATTGGAACGGGTGCGATAGGGCCTTTCAGGGACTTAAGCAGAGCATAGTCGGCAGAAAAGTGGAATGTATCGTCATTATTTTTGTCATTGAAACTCGCCCTAACTGAATTGCCATTTTGAAAAACTAAGCCAATCTCGTCTAGGTGATGATCGTTGAAATCAGAATAGCTCATGCTAAATGAAGAGAGGACCGGCGGACGGGCCTGCGAGACTCCACGTCCAATGACACTCACGCCGCTCCCAGATATTCTACTCATACCTGCGTAACCAGATCCCGACAAAAGGTCCGAAGGAATCATCACGTAATCCAATCGCCAATCAAAAGAGGTATCGGTGTGGTTATCACGGAAATCAATCGCAAGTTCCTGGCGATAAATATGAAATCCAATTTTAGAAAGATGATGATCGTCACTGTCAAAAGTCGCCGAAAAGCCGACGATGGCAAAGGTTCCATTGGGGCCACTGCCAACCCTATCTTCCCAAAAAACTTCAGGAATTTGCTGATGGCATTGGCCTCCTCCGCAGTGACCTTGCAAGGTTTTCACCGTCAAGCGTGGATCTTGAATCATTTCGTAGCTTGCTTGATAGGTGTAAAGGTCGTCGCCATTTTTGTCGTGAAATGCCACTTGCAATTGCCGAGTTTTAAGATCCGGGAGCAGTTGGATTTTCTTGATATGATGATCTTCTTCAGAAAAATCAAAGTGAAAAGAACTTAGCACAGGAATACCCGGCTGCGAAAACCTTGGAATGGATGTGCCTTGTGCTGATCCTGAAATGGATTCATAGTTTATGATGGCCGCTTCAACCCCAGAGAAGCTCAAAAGGTTGATGAGAGCTAGACCCAATATCACACCATAACGACTCACAAGAAACCATGTGCTGAGCTTTGCCACCCGGAGCTCCAACCCTAACATTGCCAATGACATAACGAATTCTCCAATTTTGAAATCACAATCACATTGGAAACGAACAAGCGGGCGAATTTATTCCCGGCAGCGTCGAATTTCGTAGCCCCCGCCTATCTGCCCTACCAAATCCATGCCAGCACTGAACAGTTCAAGAAGGCCTATCCAGGTCACGTCGCATTCTTTGCCGTCAAAAAACGTGTCGATCCGGAAAATAAATTCCGCAACAAACTTTGGGATGCGTACTATCGGTAGCCCATAGATTGAAAATAGGCACCCTATGAAACGATCAGAATCGCTTAGATAGTTTGGTTATGCTTATGGACGCGATCCTGATTCTGAAAAAACCAGTTGTGCATCGACCACCCAATAAATCCTGATGTTTTGTAATATTTCCTATTCTGCGATCCCTGCGATTATTCCAGGCTGAAGACGGAACAAGCCCTGAGCATGTAGTGGTTTTTGTTTGAATAATCTTCGACTTAAAATGCTTTGCAAAAAATAACTTATAAATCGCCGAGCCTGCCGAACAATGAGGAGTTGTCTGAGGAGACAAGCCATGACCTACATATATCTCGCTCTTCTGGGGTTGGTCCTTCTAAGCTGTGGTCCAAGCGGAGGTTCCTCGGACTCGAACAGCTCGGAACCCGCAACCAGTGGTTCGACAACCGACCCAACAAATACCACGACCTTCGACCCAAGCACTGTGGGCACGCTGGTCATCGATCAAATCACCACTGGCCAGATCAGTGGAGCGGATCTTCCTACCGTGAACTTTGACATTGTGAAGGACGTATCGTCTGTCGTGCTGGATCCTTCACAATATATAGGCGTATTGCAAATTTCCAGCAGTGGCTTACGACTTCAGGGCCCTGATTCCTATACCATCACAAGTAGCCTTGGCGGCTCGGTCCAATTAAAGGATGCCGAGGTTTCCGAAGATCGCTTAAAAGGTGTTCTGGAACCATCCGCCTTTCTCGCTCGCCAAGGTTTTCCAACTTTTGATGAAGGATCGATGACTTTCGATCTCGCGACCACCGATAGCTCAATTGATGGGGACGTAACTCTTAAAAAAGGAAAAATCGGGGATATTACTGATCTTGGACTTGAGGCTGTGTATAAGCTCTATAAGGAAAACAGTCTTTGGCGCGGGAAAATGACCGGCAAACTTTTCCAAGGCCAAGGCTCTCAGTCTTTTGAATATGATTACGATACTCCCATCTTAACTCAGCTTGAGGTTGTTCCACTCGACGGTAGCAGCCATGAAACAACGGGAACGCTGGTGAACGGGGGATCGGTACGCGTGAAGCTTTCGGTGAACAGCAACGCCCCAGTCAACTGGCTGAACATCAGCTGGGATTCGCCCATTTCCAACCTTCTGGGTGGAGGAAATGGTGTGAACTATCTGTCTCTAGGACAGTGCAGCGCGACAGCTTTTGCGCAAAGTTCTTCGACGTTTTGCGAGCACAGTCGGGGTTTCTGGACCCTTTGGCAGGACTATACCGTGAACTCCTATCAGCCCTCCGGGACCTATACCTTTCAATTTTCGGTAAAAAATGCGGCGATGCTGACGTCGCGAACCTTGAAGACGACATTTGAAGTCCAAAATAGCAACAGCAGCTCGGCCAAACCCGTGATTGAGCAGGTTAACCTGGACGCACCGGCAACGTTAGGAACGGGAAATGGAGGAACTGTGACCCTCCATATCCTGGCCTCGTCGACGGTCCCCGTGAACTGGTTAACCCTCAGCCTCCATGGTCCCACCAGCAATGTGTTCGGTGGCGGGAGTGGTACATCATTTCAGGAATGCTCGTCTTATATGAGTGGGGCACCAGCCCTTTGTGGATCACACGGAGCAGGCTATTGGTATCTGGCTTATACCTACACCGTGTCCCAGTACGGTGAGAACGGAAGCTATCAATTTGATACCATCTCGGTCGCCAATGCGTCCAATGTCACGTCGAATGCATATGGATCAGTTCCGAGTTTTGTCGTGGCTGGCAATACTGTGGCTACCACACCAACGATCGCCAGTGGGGCTGTCTTTCGTGTGAGCAATTACGGAGACAATCCATTGACCACAGGGACCTTAATCACCGGAACCTGTCTGGTGGCCAGTAGCCAACCTGATCCTCTGGTGGTGGCTCTTGTGCTCGACGTTAACAACTCCAATGTGGCAGTGAATTGGTTAAATCGCAGCTTTGAAGGACCCACCAGCAATCTCGAAGGTGGAGGGTCTGCTCCGTCCAGTGCGACCGATCTCGGTTCAGGCTCCTACCGTGTGGTTCAGTATAACTCGATCGCGTCCCCGAATTTTGCACCCAAGGGACTCTATTACTATCAGAACCTCTCGGTGACCAACGCGGGTAACAAGACTTCATCGACCTTTGGCGGCACATCTCTAGGGTTCCAGTTGAAAACTACCTGTCCTTAAGAAGCCCACATCCAACCAAATCCATAATTTTTTAGCGTCACCAAGTAATCCCTAAGCTTCCGCGAGGCTTGCTGTAAACTTGAATTCAAAAGCAACCTTGCTAAGAGACGCAGGGAGGAAGACCCATCTCTTCCTATTCCCCGATCCAGACAATATTGCGACACATACTAGCTTTTTCTGATAGAGTCTTGATTGGATGAAGGAGGTTAATATGTTCTTTAATATCATGGCTTTAGGTGCTCTTACGCTCGATCTGGCAGGGGGGCCTCGGATCGTCCCAAAGCCAGCCGAATTGTCCGCCGTAAATGATTCCGGCGAAATAGTCAGCGGAGCGGCACAGAATTCGAACTGTTCGAATTCCACCGCTGATTTTATCTTCACTACCTGGCGCTATCAGGGTGGGGCTCATCCATTTCCTGGAATGGTGTTAGGCGAAACCAAACTCAAACTCCACGGAGAAATTGTCGGTCAAACGATAGATCGCATGCCGGGTGATCTGGACGGTCTCGAAACCGGTGACTCGCCGATGGGTGTGCCCTGGACCGTGACCTTGAGATTCATTCCTAGTTCAAAAAGAATACTGGCGAGAACCGGGGATCGAGATCAAGGGACAGAAATTTATGCACAAAAGGTCGAGGTAAAAGATCTCGCTCCAGCATCGCAAGGTCAAAGCACAACACCTCAAGCAGTGCTCGTTATTTGCGATCGTCGTTGGGATCTGCCAAGGCCTTAGTTCTTCAAAGGTTCATGAGCCCAAACTAAATAAGCCGAACTCAAGTTCGGTCAAATCAGTAATTCCGAGAAAATCAAATCAACAGGATGGTCGCGTCCGATTTGGATATCTGATCTATAAAAATCGAAACGTCATTGAAAGACTGGTCGGCTGGATAAAAGAATTGCGAAGAATCGGTACCCGATACGAAAAACTGGCGATCAACTTCCTGGGAATGGTGCGGCTCGCGATTTTGCGGCAGTGCTTCCTTTTCATACAATCGCCAGACAGGGCCTGGTATTGGTAGCCGAAGACGAAAATCAAGTCAGTGACCTGTTTGCTACCTGCTACCTGTTAAAAGGCCCTCACCACCAGATTTTTTCATGTCGGAAATGTCCCGACATCTGGAAGGAGTCTAGTCAGGGTTGTATTTGCCACTGCAATATTTTGATTGGACGCTTGTCATTATTCTTGGACAGATGGGAGTCGAAGAGCTGTTAGACTGCTGCAACTTTCCAATATCATTGAAACATATGCGACTTGCGATGAACACTTTGCGACAAGAGGGCTGATTCAATTGAACTTTAAAGCAGGATTAATTTTTAGCATTCCGGCCGCGTTAGTTGGATTCGTCGTATGGCGGATGGGGTCAGGATCGGAAACAGCGTATTTCCCAATTTTCGGGGGACTATCCGCCTTTCTGCTGGCGTCGCTAATATGGAGAAAGAGACCGAGCAATTTGAATCCAATATCCTATCTGCGGGCTGGAACCCTTGGCGGGTTGATAGGATTTTTGAGCCATCCAATATGCTGGTATTTGATGATGGTTTGGATATTCCTCTCATCTTTGATAAGTGGGAAGCCTGTGAACCCTTTGGAGCAACCGATCAATCCAATTCAAGCACTTGCATATGCTTGGGTTCCGTCGTTCTTTAGCCTCTGGGCTGTTGGGATTGTTACCGTTCCGGTGGGGGCAGCGACTGGTTTACTCCTCGCATGGAAAGATCGTTGGCGAAAGAGTTAAAATATCTTCGCACATTTTCCAAGAACTTTGATGTCGGCAGCTTCTGTCCATTACAAGTACTTTGTACCAATTGAGCAGTCATCAAGATCAGGGAGTCGATCCAAACATCAACCTACATGTGTCGATGGGAGCTGTCGAGAAAGGCTTTCTCGTTGAGATTTCGATTGATTAAGAATGAAAGACTTCGCCGTTTTCCAACATGGTGATGATGCGTTCAATCCAGCGCTGACGGGTCTCCTGTTTCTTGGCATTGGTAATACGGAAATAGATAGCATAGGTATTGGTGCGACTCAGTGTCTTATAGAACGCCTTTGCCTTTTTATTTTTATTCAAAGCCTTAAGAAAATCCTCCGGCGGTTCCGCGGTTTTGGAGCCGGCATACGCGCGATCCCAACGCCCGTCAGCTTTTGCGGCATCGATCTGCACCTGCCCTGCTTCCGTCATACGACCTTCGCGAATGAGGCGCTCGGCATGTCCGATATTGATCTTCGACCAAACGCTTTTCCCCTTGCGCGGTGTGAAACGGATGCGATAGCTGACATCGTCCAGGCTGCCTTTCAATCCATCAACCCAACCTACACACAGGGCTTCATCAATGGCTTCGGCCATGGTCATGCCGGATTTACCGGAATCCTTTTTATAGAATCCAACCCAAAGTTCGGGTTCCTGACTTCCATTCTTGGTAAGCCATGTGCGAAAAACTGTGGCGGTTTTGAAGAATTTAGCTTCCATTTGCATATCCCGAACGTAGTTGATTTAGCTTTCAGGGTTGTTTATTTACCGAATTCATTCAATCTAACGTACGATTCAAAATCCGGCAAATAATTCTACCAGAAGTGGGCGTTGCCCTGGTGCTTGTCGAAATTTGGTTTCTGTCGCAACAAAATTCTAGCATTCTGACTGTAGGTTAGTCATCTTGTCTACATCGCCCTAACCAAGGGTTAGATATGGCGCTGAGTTTCAAGGGACGGCACTATCAAAAATCCATTATTCCAAGCTGCATCCGCTGGTATCTCAGCTATAAGCTCGTCTTAATAGAGCCATTGACAAAGTCGATGACACCCTCGATTTTCCTTTTTCAGCTACACGCGATGAGAAGGCAGCACTCCGGTTTTTAAAGAAAGCCATTCGCCAGCGTGGAGCACCTGAAAAAATCATTGCTGATAAATCTGGAGCCAATGCAGCTGGCCTCAAGGCCTTCAATGAAAACCATGAGACTGATATTGAGCTAAGGCAGGTGAAATATCTCAACAACATTGTAGAGCAGGATCATAGGCGTGTGAAGCAAAGAATAAGACCCATGCTGGGCCTAAAGACCTTTACGTCAGCGGCAAAGTTCATCTCTGGAATAGAGATGATGATCATGATTAAGAAAGGCCAAATCGATATCAAAGGATCCACTCCCTTTGAGCAGTCTTACGCCCTCGCAGGATAATTGCGTCCGGGGATGATCCCTTCAAAACATGAAAAGCACCTATCAAACGTTTGCGACGGAAATTTATAATGACTGTTACGGCAAAAGTGGAAAATTGAAAATTACAGGACCGATTTTCGGGATGGGTTTGTTAGCGGGCCAAGAATCGCCACAATGAAGCAATCGTCAAATCAACGGCCTAACCTAGACCATCCCCAAGATTTTCTCTGGATACCTGCAATATACGTTCTCTGCCGTAGTCCTTGACTGAATGTCGGATAGACTGTCTGGCTGTTCGACCCAGCCCCTTTCATGACACTCGGGAGATTCGTTCCATGAACCCAATCGCAAGGATCTTAATTTTTGTCGCCATCCTCACGGCTCTGCCAACTCAAGCACAATCTAACGATATCATTGAGTTGAAGAAAATCGTGGCTATCCAACATGCTGAAATTATGGCCCTACGCAGAGATTTGACGAATCTGAAAGGCGCCACCGATCAGCGCTTTAAAAAACTGAAAGTTTCCATTTCTGGCACGACGACTTACTATAAAGATGCTCCAAGTGAAGGTTATACCCCGCGTAGCACCTTTATCTGGCAGAACGACACAAATTCATCGGGTAAATTCACAGGGTTCAACTGCCCAGAAAACACCGTGAACTCTGGAGCTGATTACTGGGTCACTTCGAGCGATTTTCACCGGGTGTATTGCCGGAATTTACAGCTCTTTGATTCCGGTTGGTAAGCAGATCGTGCTTTCCCCCTCCAAAATAGTGTGGGTTGGGGATTTATGCGGCCAGCTTAAACTCTGTGACCAGCCCGTGCAACGTTTTTGACTCTTTTACTTTCAGATTCTGGATGTCTGGCGATTTTAGATGGTGTGCATCAGGAAAATATGGGATTGCGCTGCCGATCCCCTGATGAGGTCTTCTTGAATTATAGAAATTCTGATAAGACATGCAAAGGCTGCGAATTTGGGTTCTGTTGCAAACTTTTCATAGACACGATTGATTTGTTGAAGGCATTCCCCCCCAGGACGCAATTATCCTGCGAGGGCATAAAACTGCGCAAAGGGAGTGGATCCTTTAATATCGATTTGGCCTTTTTTAATCATGATCATCATCTCTATTCCAGAGATGATCTTTGCCGCTGACATAAAGCTCATTAGGCCCAGCATGGGTCTTATTCTTTGCTTCACACGCCTATGATCCTGCTCTACAATGTTGTTGAGATATTTCAACTGCCTTGGCTCAATATCAGTCTCATGGTTTTCATTGAAGGCCTTGAGGCCAGCTGCATTGGCTCCAGATTACTCAGCATTGATTTTTTCAGGCACTCCACGCTGGCGAATAGCTTTCTTTAAAAACCGGAGTGCTGCCTTCTCATCGCGTGTAGCTGAAAATGGAAAATCGATGGTATCATCGTCTTTGTCAATGGCTCTATTAAGGCGAGCTTATAGCTGAGATATCAGCGGATGCAGCTTAGAACAATGGATTTTTGATAGTGCCGTCCCTTGAAACTCAGCGCCATCTACGAGACTTTATTTTCGACAAACCCAGTCGAGGAAAGTGATTGAAGATTTGAGAATTTGGCTGGATATAAGCCT
>JAULBW010001272.1:0-28230 GCA_032358265.1 Vaucheria bursata | reverse complement strand
TATTGTGCTGTTTCCGCTCAGTGGCGGAAACAGCAACATTAAATAATACGTGTTTCCTATTGATCTTTTCTTGTTTTATGCTGAAATTCTTTGCGGATATTTGGAATTTTGTCCTTGTTCTGAGTATATTTTTGCCGGATTAGCTCTGGCCTTTTTGCTTCAACACGTTTAATCAACCAGTTCCTGACAATATGTACAATTATAAAATTCAAGAAGTCTCACATATTCAGAGTATTTGGACTGTATTTCAATGTACTGCAGGAGGTGATGGCATTTGTTGAACTGTACTGCAGGGCTGCATGTATTTTTGTTGTTGTGTTGATATGTTAGTTTCAGCAATAACTCAACAGATTTAATTCTAAGATCTAGTTGCAGACAAGATAAAGCATTGGCAAGACAAAACAGGAACTATAATATATAACATATTTACAACTGCTAAGGCTACTTGCATAATCAGAGGTGAATCTTTCAATCAATATATTTCATAGTTCAAGTCAAAGGATGACTTGCCACTAACAATTGTTCAAGTTCAACAATAAGTTGTCACTTTTTAAATAATTATATTTAACCACTTTTAGCCTTTATTGGATGCAGCAATCCTAACATGATAGAGTGTCCTTACCTCTATTAATGCAGTTAAGAAAGGTAATATTTTTGAACTAAGTCTTGCCTGTTTTCTCTCATGTTTTATTCATTGTATTGCTAATAAATATTCAGCCTACTTCATGATGCAACATTCTTTTAAGCTTTACTCAATGCAAACAAATTTAAACAATTGAAAACATTTGATTTTCTTCCTTGCTTTTGTTTTTTTTTACTAGATTCATTATCATTTTATAGATCTAGAAGTGTGCAGTGCTGTTTTTCATCAATATCCATTTGCTTTTCCTCCCTTTCATAACATTGACACAATTGGCATGTTGGCAATGCAACTTCATGTATAGCTAAAGCATAAACTGGCATTAGGCCTAATTCTAACTCGTGCATTCAAAATCATCCACTGTAATCTAGTTTTTTACTCATTTGCAGTAAAATTTCATGCAACAAAATTTGAAGGTGCAATTTAGCTAATGCTATAAAAGCTATTGACTTCAGCTTTGATGCAAAATGAATTTCAATAAAGTCCAGTGCTATCTTTAAAGAAAATGGTTCAACTTAATTTAGGGGTGAATGTTTTCTAAAATTAGGGACTACTCAAAACATTTTCTAAGTAGCAGAAGCCTGATAATGTTTATTGCCTGAGTAATTCAATGTAATCTTGTGTGCTAATTCTGTTATTCACAAATCCTCTAATATGATGAGTACTGTTTATTATTTACATTTTCATGGTTATTTTTTTACAAAAACTAGAGTCAATTAACTGTGTGCATTGTTGCACTGAGTCTAGATGTTCCTCACTGTTTGAATGAACCATTTCAAAGTCAATTAGTTTAGGAAGATTCATATGATGGCCAGGACAAAAAAAGAAAATTTTTTCAAATTTAAATCTTTCATATTAAATTGCAATTAAAAGAAGAAAAAAGAAGGTATTTTAGAATGACAGTAATCATAGTATAATAATTACAACACTTACTAGATCTTAAAAACTGAAAAGGAAGACTGAATATTTAAGAGCAAATTTAGGTATTAATTATTTTGAGAATTAGTTTTTGAAAAGAATCAAGAAAAAAATTTGGACTTATTCATACACAAAAATTTTGAAATAAAGTCCTGTCAGAATTTGAAACCAAATTCAATGCTTCAAATAGCATTGACAATCATTTATCAGTTTTAATCAAACTTAAATTTAATTTTAATAAAGCATTAAAAAATTTATTTTTTAAAGTTACTCATGCAATAATTAAATATAAGAATGAGACACTTGGATATATTTCAAAAAAGCAAAAATGAACCATTGACTATTTTAGGATTGAGTTTAAAGACTGCTATTATCAGCATAATTTTGTTTTTTTATGGCAACCATGACCCATTACATCAACAATTATTAAAATGAAGAAATTTTCAATAAAATTACTTGATATTATAAATGCAAATGCACTGAGCTGTCATAATCTCAGCAATTGGGTAATGACTGAGCGCTATGAAGGCTGATGCAAAAATTCAAAATATATATTTCAAAAAAAGCAAACAATCAAATCTTCATTCAAAGCACACTATTAACTGTGTGGGTGTTGTCTGACTGCTAGGTACAAATTTCTTCATCTTTTTTACTCGACATGTCTTCTGCTGTTTCTATATCATTCTCCATTTCTTCTGGATTGGTCCTGATATAACTAAATATTTTCACCTTCTCAAGACCTAATTTGTTGAGTAGCTTAGAATGAATAAATCCAAATGTTGAATAGTTTCATTCCAATGCATTACTAGAGGTCACCTTAGAAATAACTTTTTGTGCAATTTATGGTGATTTGGTCATAATGTTGCTTCAGACTACCAGCACTTAAACCTGAAGTTGCTTCTGTTTTTTTAGCATATTGTATTGAAAAGATTTTTTGCTGCATTCCAGCAATGCAGCAATGCAATATACTACATATACTGCACACGTTAAATTTTTAGTATAATTGCTTGAAACTCCATGTTAAAAATTAACTCCCTTAGGGATTAATTCTGTTTCTATGGCTGCGGTCAGTGTTCGTTTATGACGTTCTAAGTAAATTGGCTACACAGATTCTAGTAGGGTTTCATATTTTGTTGTATTGAAGTTAGCTCACTACTATCAACACAATTAGGGCATAATGAATATACACATATTTCTGTCACAGTTTCTTGTGCTTAGTTGTGTTTCATGTTTCTAACACTCCATCATCATCCAGGAAAGTAAAAATAAAACTTTCAAGTCCCTAACAAAGAGTACTATTTGTTACATCACCCAAGTATCTAGGACCAAATAAATATCCTATACCACAAGCATAGTCATGAATAAAGTTGAACCTTTTTGATGCTAACAAGCATCATTTTTCTATGACCTTAAAACTTGTTATTTCTTGAAAATAGGCTGGCAGCTAACAAATGCATAATAAACATCAGATATAGGAATATTATTACTTTAGAACATTTTAATAAATGTGCCAGTTGGCTTTGAAATAGTAATAGAATTTTTAAGGTTGAAGAGAAAATGATTGTTTATAATCATATCGTTTACATGCAGATGAGCATCTCTTTTTTCTTGGATCCTGAGAGGAAATCATATTCAGTAACAATTGCATTGAAAATAGTATCTGATGCTTAAAGAGAGGTAAAAAATTTCTGTAGACTTCTTCAGCAAGTAGATACTGGCAAAACAAAAGCATTTACCAATATATAAATGATAATATACAAGTTTGAGCAAACAATATCTATTTATTAAAAAAATATACAGGCTATACATTTGAAACTTAAAAAATTTGCAGTTTTTTCAGGTATATAGATTTTAATTAGTAGCTACTTAATAGTAATAGATGGTACATGTAGAATGTGCTTTGTTGTGTTTTGGTGAGCTTTGCTTTTAGTGCATGGTGGTTCTGATAAACTAAAACTACATTGTTGCAGTTTGAAGCAGAACTCAGCAGTTCTTTAAAAAGATAACCATCAAGATATTTAAACTCTCCAGTTGTACATTTTACATTTAGAGAAAATAATGTCTTCTGCAAGTAAGTGCAGTCAATAGCTCACATATTCATGGAAAAAGTGATGATGAAATTTTACTCTTTACAATTTCTACATTTTTTACTAAGGGCTGTATTAACTGTAACTGCTCAATACGTGTTGCAGCCAATAGTATTCACAACACCTCTAATATCTGCAGCAATCTAAACAGCATCATTAGCCTGTTTTGCAGTATGTATAATCTCCAAAATGTATTACTTATTTGAACAAACTGTCATAAAGTTAATGATAGGTTTATGCAAAATATTTGTGTTAGGAATGTAACACACAACAAAAACATAAGAAATCTGTAACCGAGTGCATATATTATTGCATCGTAAATTGTTTTAATTGAAGTGAAATAACTTCATCAACACACAAAATACCATTTACCAAAACTTGCTCTCATAATCAGAACTGAAACTTCAACATAGTATCAGGAGAAACGTACTGCAGCTGTAGAATAGAATTAACTCACTTCAAGGTGAATTCCTAACAATTTGCTCTAAAGCAAGAATTGATGTACATATAATTGTTGCAACTTTGGATTTCTTTTCCAATGTCATTTTTGAGCTTTACATAGCAATGTTGAATAAAAGCTCTAGACAATTTGTGATGATCCAGAAGCTGAATGTCAGACCTGCATATCTAAAAAGTTTTTTTAAGTATGTACTTTTGGTTCATTGGAATGAGGTTCCTGTAGTGAGGAAATGCACTGCTGAAGTATCTTCCAAAAATGTCTTTTCTTTCAGATAAGAACTGGGGAACACATAGCCTTTGATTTAGAGCTGCTTCCTTATATTATTGTCATCCTTTTTAGCTTCAGAACTTGTTTTTAATTGTTGAACCAGAAAAGTGTCAGGAATTAATCCCTAAGTGAGTTAATTCTACTCTGTAGCTGCTGTACGTTTCTTCTGACACCATGTTGAAGTTTCAGTTCTGATTATAAGAACAAGTTTCAGTAAATAATATTTTGTTGTGTTAATGAAGTTATCTCACTTCTAACGACACAATTTAGGATGTAATAATGTACATATTCTGTCACAGATTTCTTGTGTTTATGTTGCATGTTAAATTCCTAACAAAGGTTCAATGAGCTACTGTCAGGATCTGATCTGTTTTGCCGTGATCTGTTATTGAACTGTGACTCTATGGACTTAATTCGTCTTATATGTGTATTCTTGTAAAGTAGCTTCTCTTGAAGAGTGTTTTCATTAGTGTGTTCTCATAAGTATGTTCTCATAAGTGTGTTCTCATAAGTATGTTCTCATAAGTGTGTTCTCATATGCATGTACTCGTAAGTAGTATTGTGTTGACAAGATTCATTCTTGGCAACACATGAATAGGGATTAATACATTATTAGCTGTGTGCGTCTTCTTTGGGTTTCTTGTTATGTTAATTATTGGTTATATGCATATTCTTTAATCTATTGATTCCTAACAGCTACTGAAGTATCTTTTATCAGTAGAATGAAATTCTTACACTTTTTGAATGTGTATGAACTGAGAAAACTTTATTATAGTGGTGAACTCTTTCATTACAGAAGTTACAATATCAATTGCTTCTAGCAGCTATTCAATATGCCATCTCTTTGTCCGTAGATAGTACCCAAATAGGATTGACAGGTGTTCCTCTTTTCTGAACTCCATCAAGCATGCTAGTGTCTTCAGTTGAAAATGCCATTTTAATAAAGGGCTCTTAATTTGCAATGAACAAGCTTTGTTCTGGGCTTGCCACTATTGTCATTTAACAATAGTAATAATATTATATTCTGTGCGGCACTGTAAAAGATGCAGTCATTCATGCCAACTAGATAAAAAAACGAAAAATTTAATAAATGAAGATTTTAATGCCAATTTTAAAGTCTTCTTTTGTCATAGAAGAAAATGTATCCATTTCATTTCCTAAGAACAAAATTGTGTAAGAAAGAAATTTTGAAAGACGATTTAAGTCTTTTAATTTTAGCACAGCTTTTCATTTCTTCAGTATATTCACTAATGTGACGTTGACAAATCGTTGATGAGACAAATGGCTGCAAAGTACTTCATGAACTTCGGTTAAATATCTTCACTCTGTCCTATCAAAATTGAATTAATTCGGTTAAATATCTTCACTTTATCCTATCAATATTGAATCAATTTAGGCATAATTAACCCGAATTTACAATTAAAAACCAACGTTTCATTGATGACGTTTCCAGGGATACCAATACTATGTAAACGGTAATTTTTGATGTCATTACAATATCGTAAATCTATTTCATAATTCACAAATCGTATTTACAATATATTGTCAAATATGATAGCATTTAAGAGTGTTGCACTTGTGATCGGAATATCGAACTACCAGAAATTGGACGACCCAGCAAACGTGCAAAATGATTCGAATGCTGTTAGCACTGGATTGCAACGGAATGGATATGACGTAATCCACCTGGAAAACCCGACAAGGGATGATATATTGGAGGGTCTCGCACTGATGAGAAGAAAAATTTTAAACTTCAGGCACCGCGAGATAGTTATCTACTACGCAGGTCATGGAGCTTGCAACGGTCAAAGTCAGCATCTGGTGCTTCCTGAGTTCGAAGTCACAAACACCTCTCTAGCGGATCAGCTTGCTGTCAATAGCATTTCTGTTAATGAGATGCTCAGCAACATTGCTTTGGTTAAACCAGACTCTTTCGACATTCAATCGATCGTTGTCATTCTTGATACGTGCCGCGAAATTGTATCATGTGATGATATAAAGGATAGAAGTATATCGTACAACTTAATTTTTCCCGCGCGTTCAAAATTCGAGCTCTGCCCTAATGCGCGCACTGGAGTATTGGTGGCATCTGCATGCGAACGTGGGCATGGTGCGCAATGCGGGAAACCTAATAAAAATGGTATATATACGGGGCACCTTCTTGAGGTATTTATGCAATTATTATTTCTATAGACTCGACCATTTGCAACTTTTGAAGAGAACATTTCATCTAAATACTCCTTTCGTTACATACTTTAAAATTTTAGATCATTGCATGCATGGTACTTTATAGAGTCTCTAGCCTTTAATATTATTTTTGATTTTGCAGCATATTTTTATCCCTGGAAATCCAATCATAGATGCGCTCGGAAGAGCACACCAATTTGTTGTTGAAACAACTGCAAGCAATCAGAAGCCGCAAGTCGAAGTAAATTTTCCACATTTGTTCAGGTTCCCTTTGAACAAGGTAATAGCACTTTTTCTAAATATATTCTTTTATTTCCTAAGTTCGTTGCAATAATATTGGTGACTTCTAAAAATGGTCGTAACATTTTGAAAGTTTTCAAATGTATGATATTTGACTAACATTTACAAATTTCAGGGGCCACGAATACACAAATCATCGCTGTCATCCAATGATGTTGGTAACATGACACGCCCTTTTTACATGTAAGTGTCTCAAAGTTACATAGTGATAACAAAGTCTATACTAATTCATACATGCATACGCACCTTTCTTCTTGCTGAATTCAAGTTTAAATGAATAACTTTACATATTTTACCTCTAGGTTTTTCATTATGTTGCATGATATTTTATACTCGTCTTTTGTTTTAGTGTCATTATTTTCAAATGTACTAACATATATATATATATATATATACATATATTTTTCAATATGGATATCAATGCATACATGCAAGTATATTGAACATGAATTTATATTTTCCTCTCTTCCAGGTGAAAAAGGAACATTATATTACTGGGTTTAAGCTTACTGGCATGGTAGAAAACCCAGCATTGCGGGTCCAGTTTAATTTGCCCAATTTTTAGTTAAATGGTCCAAACAGCTATGTACATAGTTATGGGCGCATTGTGTTTGTATATTCATTACAGTAAATTATTATAGAGCAAGTTATGTGAACCGCTTAAAGATTGTGTAGCTGCGTTAATATATATGTATAGGGTTTTAAGTGTTGCTACTATGTATTTTTGTTGCATAATGGAATCACGTGTATTCATCAAATAGCTTTCTGTATTTTGTTAAATTCCCTCCATCTGGTTCTGATTCATCTGGAATGTAAATGTTTTTACTCTTTAAAAGTAGTAACATTTTCAATAAAATACCAAATGCAGTTATGGTCTAAAAAATATGTAGTGGTATAGTACTTCTGGGATTATTTTAATAAATATAATTTGGCTACTTTTGCCTTGTCAATATTGAGTGGCAATACTATTGCACAAAAATGAGAAATATTCGACACTTAACGATCTAATAAAATGCATTGTTTCATTATTTTTTGCAATGGTACCCTGTATACATAAATTTAAGATTTTTTCAAATAAATATGCAAAAAAGGTATTTCATTGGCTATCGAGCAGTAAATTTGTGCATTGCTGATAATGAACAAGAAAACATTAATGCCTAAAACTTGAATATTTTTTATGCTGTATAAAACTCTGCTAATGAACAACTTGTAAGAAACAATTTTGCTAGATTTTCACTTGCTTTTTTCCACAAGAATAAAGCTAGAAAAATTTATTGAAAGCCTTTTTTCTTTTAAATGCCATTTGTATTTTATTATTTATGAAAACTTTCACACAAAAAACTCAGGCTCTAATGAATATTCCTAAACTGAAAAATTAGGATGTTTGTACCATAAAAGATCTTCAATCTGTTTCAGCATGTTAGAACTACACAAAAAGTATGCAGTAAATTATGTGGACAATGCTTTTGAAAACTATTAGTTACTGAGCATACATGTGTCAAAAAATATATATAGAAGTATGCTCCATATCCTATCACTTATAAAAGATACTTTCAACAAACTTACACTCCCATAAGTTTCCACATGCAATTTTTTTGCCAATATATACATCTAGCAAATGTTTTCAATACCTTTGCAAATAGATTCAGCAATATTTTTGCAGTTTACTACCTGGCGGACATTACATTTTAAAGGTATAGACAAATTTCTATCAATTCTCCTACTTGCAGCAATATCATGCAATTACATATAGCATTACTGGAGTAGTATCATGCACTGTTTCTACTTAAAGGAGCACTTTTTAGCCACTGTTTGCTTGCTACCCAAGTATACATTTGATACTATAGCTTTATTGTTGCATTGTACTGCGTTAATTTTATTGCTCACATTATTAGCATTTTTTGTTTTGCTTGTTTACTTATTTTTATTTCACAGTTATATGCCTGAGCTTGCACTTTCAATTCAGTCAATATGTAGCTTTCAAGTTTGTAAGCTAGGAACAGCACATTAAAGGTTTATCAAAATATTTAAATTGTAGAAGCTACCTACTTCTTGTGTCTGATACATTTCTTCATTAATCTTGCATGGTATGACACTTACTGGTTAAGTCTACTTTTGGTAAACATACTCTGCGTAAGTGTCTTAACTATGCCACTGGCAACTTCACTTTTTACAAACCTTGTTGTGCTATAGATTCCTTCCTCCTCTGCCTCCTAAAGTAGCAGGGAGGTACTAACCTAATTGGAGCTACAGTAACCAAAGACTAGTAACCTAGGATGGTAAGCAAAGATCTCTTCTGATTTCCACTGGCCAATATTATCCTGCTTGGTACTTCTGGAACATAGACTTGAGTGTATGACTACTGCAGTGCCAATTTTTGGGCATACAAGTCTTTGCTGGCACATTACTCAACTGACAGTTTTCAACTTATACTATATATAATTCCACCAACAAAGTTTAAGCTGCCTATGGGATTTACATTAGAGTTTCAAACTTTTGTGTTGTACTCAGGGATTGTGTGCAAATATCTTATTAGGGAGATAACTCTCCATTTAGTCAATACATCCCAGTAGCAACAACTGGGGAAACTTGCAAAAAGCATATTGCTGATTATAGCATTTTCCCTCAGGGTGTTCCATGGCCTAGACTATTGGAAGAGTATTTCAACTGCTACTTTACAACTGTCAGGAACGCAAAATACAATGAACAAGAAATGAAACTTGCACATTACATTTACTAACTTGTGTTGATAGAAGTGAGAACATTCTATCAACATAACAAGATACAAAAGAATGCATGATTCTCCTTAAATTCATGACTCTCCTTGAACTTGAGTTGTGACTCTCCATGAATTGTACAAATCTTATTGAAATGTACAGTTATACGAATCTTCTTGAAGTATGTACGCAGCAATAAAGGGAATTAACTCTTTAGGAAGTTAATTCCTAACAACAACTTGTTCATATTCTGCAATACCTTCCAAAAACTTGCCAGCACTGCTTTGTCTGCATGATGTAATTCAGAATGTTGAAAATGATGAGCTTGCCTGTTTTTTGATTGAGCACTATTTACTTGAGATCATGTGTCACTCAATGGTGTTGTGACATATGGCAAGATAGGCAAACAATGTAAAAGAGTGGTAGTTCAAGTATGCATTAATATATTAACATGTGTTGCAAGAAGTGATTACACTTCTCTAACACAGCATTTTCCAATTCAAAAACATATTATGACTAGATGCTTTGAGAATACAACTTAGCATACTAAAGAATATTCTAAAGAGGAATACCAGCAGTTATATGTAGAAAAAGACTTGATTGATAATTTGAGTTAATTCTGGCAAATGGCTACTGTTAGGAATTAACTTGTTAACAGTTAATTCATGTTATAGCTATGGAGTTCTGTGTTACGGCAAGTCATCTTTTTGCATATTAAGTTTATGGCAAGTCACTGCAGGTGACAGGCTGTTTAAGATTTGTGTGTTGCTGTGAAGTTTGTTCACTTCCAGCAACACAATTTATGTTGTGTAAATACATCTTGATTTTATACTAAGTCTTGCTGTATATACATTTCTAACAGCTACTCACTTTGCATTTCTAATTGAAGATCTACTTGTTGATCAGTAAGTACTAAATTATCTTGTACAAACTCATTTTACTGGTCTCTCTTAAAGGTCTACTGATTTCTGAATGTACAAAGTTATTGATGGACAGTTGTTTTTATTAAAGCAGCATGCATCCAACTTAAAAAATTCATCATTCTATGCTACTCAAATTTCTAGTTGGTCATTTCAAGTATCAATTCATTCTGTGTCAGTACACCTTGAAGATTTAAAATTATTAAGACTCAATATACTGCTAAGGAATACAGCTTAACAAATACTTTCTAGAAACAGAACTATACTGCAAGCAACATCCATTCAAAACTTTATGTGGAATTTTGTGATTGGAAACTTTTTAACCTCAATTCTTGTGTACTTTACAGCACAAAGTAAATCAAAACTTTCTTGCTTATTTAGATTAATTTGTCGTTAGTTCTGATGATGACTGCAAGTCCTGGATTATACTTGCTACTGCACTTTGGAGATAAAGTTGTACAGCATTGCATAAAATTCTAGCAGGATGGAAAGGACTTGTTGCTTAGTTTCAACTCAAATATGAGAAATAAGAAATTATTAATAGATATAATCTGTTTAGAAGATTTACAAGTATGACTTGCAATTCCATTGATAACACATCTAGCTTTATCAGAAATATAACAAACATTAGCAAAGAGCTATCACAAGTTGAACTATATTTTACTTATTAACTATTTATTGAAGAGAATTAACCTATGCACTTTCTGACAGCTGCAGCACAGTGATGGCATAATTATTGAAGAATGATACAAATAACACTGACCATATATACATGACTAGTTAATGATCATCAACTAGAAATGTAATAAAGAAAATAGACAAGAATTAGATTAAAAGTACTGCATTTACTAATTGTATTGATAGAACTGAGGATACTCTATCAACACAATGACAAAAATGCATGCAGCCCAAATATTCTGAATGTATGATTTTCCTTAAATCTTGTAATAGTACAAATCCTTTTAAGTCTTATGATTGCATAAATCTTCTCAAATACTCTAATTGTAAAAATCTTTTTGAATCTTGTACCACAGCTACAAACGGAGTTGATACTTTAGGAAGTTAGTTTCTAACAGTCATAAGGATTACAGGAATGCCATAAACCTGAAAATACATATTGATCATTATCAGATAGCTCAAGGTTGTCAAGTACAGATCAACTTGTAGAAAGAATACTCATCAAGTACTAAAAATGTGGTCATTCTTTTGATTAGTTGCCAATATTTATCCTTTTGTTTTCAAAACCTATTATATCTACATGAGAGTCATATTTGTAGCTCAATTCTTCAACAATAAAAAAATAGCCATTTACTGACCTGCAGCTTGCAACTTGAATATTTTTGTTCCAAAATAGTTATCATTAGAGCCACTGAATTTTGTGCATATGTTGTTTGCAATATGCCATCAGGATTATTTCAAATTTATATTTATTTCAATTTTCTCAGACTTTTGAGTAGAAACCTAAAAACTGTAGTTTGCAAAAACAAAATTTACTGGAATACTATTTTGAACCCAGCAATTGAGCAATTCAAGTATAACCATCTGTAATTATTTTTTGTATCTTTGATAGTAAAGCCTATTGCTAGAAGGATGTTACAAAATTTTCCATCAACAGCAAACAATGTGAGAAATAATCTATTGTACAAATTGGTCTCCATATGTGACCTATCATTCAAGGAACATAGCTTAAGGTTTGTCCAATGTTTTTAAAATTTGCCAACTGTGATGAACAGTCAGAAAAATCTTCCATTTATATTTAGTTGCAGAACAGCATGGTTATTTGGACTGTTTTTTCTGTAGGTCTCAAGAAATGATGCTATCAGTAGATAAGGTGCTAAATCTCTTTCTTTCTGACTTTGCATGACTAGTTTTTGGGCTTGATAGATTATTGACTTCAAATGTTTCAAATTTATATTACCAACCGCTAACGTCAAGTGTGCAATACTTTTTTAACAGCATAAATGGTACCAACAACTGTGGCATCTATGCCCTTCAGCATGGCTAGTTGTCATATTGATATATTTTAAAAACTCAGTCAAAAGTCACTGTGTATCGATTTGCTTTTGCTGGTGTACTAGTGACAACATGGAATATGGTGAGTGACTTTAAGACAAAGTGTTAAGATGAGCAAAATGTACTGATGCGTAATCCAAGAAATCAGGACAAAACAAGGAACATGAAAATGTTACGCAAATTATACAATTATATTAATCTTATCTCATGTGTTGATGAGAGTGAATCTTGCCAACACCTTACAACTTATTCTATGTGCACACAAGACAAATTAGATCATACTATAACTACAACTCCTTGAAGGAATTGTACATGAATAAATAGTGTAACATATAGGTAAATCATGATTCTAAGACGAATCACACGGTGAAAACATATTAAGTCCTGAGACAAAGATTCTAATCATAAATTAATGAGCTTATTTGACTGGTAAAATTGTATCTGATAGTTTATCTGTTTCAAGCTAAGAACCAATATAACTTTTTTGCCAAGCAATTACATACCAGTAATATTTCTCGTCAGCACCTTTATATTTTTTAACGGCCCCTGTGCCGGAAGCGCAGCATATAGTTACTTTTGTTTAGTGTGTTGTCTTTTAAGAACATTGTAAGAACCCGTCCTTCTTCAAAATGCACATAATGTTAACATCGCAATATCTGTATCTTTTCTCTATGTCTATCATGATAAACTACAAATCCAACCAAGAGAACAACTGATTAGAAACTTTACGTGTGAATTTTTCTTTTATGAAAGCTGTTATACTATTTAACTTGGTTTTAATCGACTTTGTTTTGAAGACTAGGACGCGGAATGGCATCATTATTTGGCATGCTAAAAAAATTTCAATTTTATTGCGATCAGTTTTGTAAAAGATCCCACAGATTGGGTAATCCTTTCTCATGTATTCGACAATTTCAGCGACGTTCGGTAAATGATGCCTCAATTTTAGAACTTTCCTAGTATATTATAGAATAATGCGTAGATTTCAGAAATCACAAAATTGTTTAAAGCATTTATTATCCATCTAATATGGTATTATTTAACGGCGTTGCAAAGGTTATAGGAATATCGAATTATGAGAATTTGACCAAACCAGCGAATGTGCAAAATGATTCGAATGCTATCAGCAATAGATTAAGACTTAGTGGATATGACGTTATCCACCTGGAAAACCCATCCAGAGAACAAATAATGGATGGATTGATACAGATGAGAAATAAAATTTTAGATTTTAAATACCGCGAGGTAATCATTTACTACGCTGGTTATGGAGCTTGCAACGAGCAGACTCAGTACATCTTGCTTCCTGAGTTCGGGGTCGCATACGCTTCTCTAACGCATCAGCTTGATCTACATGGCATTTCTGTCGATGAGATGCTCAACGTTATCAATTTGTCCAAGCCTGAGATGTTCGATATTCGATCCATCGTCGTTATTCTCGACACGTGCCGCGAAATTGTTCCACGTAATATAAGTGATATCAACATATCATACAATTTAATAAAGTTTACGCGGAAAAAATTTGAGCTCTGTAATGATGCACGCACTGGAAAATTGGTGGCATTTGCATGTGAACGTGGGCTTGGTGTACAATACGGGGAACCTGGCGGAAACGGTGTATATACGGGACACCTTCTTGAGGTATTTATGCAATTTTTCATTCAATAGATTTGACCATTTGCAATTTTCGAAGAAAACTTTCCATTCAAATACTCCTTTCGTTGCATGCTTTAAAATTTTAAATCATTGTCTATATGGTACTGTATACGGTCTCTAGTCTGAATTATTATTTTTGATTTTGCAGCATATTTTTATCCCTGAATATCCAATCATGGATGCGCTCGGAAGAGTGCACCAACTTGTTGTTGAAACAACTTCAAGTGATCAGAAGCCACAGATAGAAGTAAATTTTCCGCATTTCTTCAACTTCTCTTTGAACAAAGTAATAATACTTTTCTAAATATATCCATTTATTTCCTAAGTTTGTTGCAATAATATTGGTGACTTCAAAAAATGGTCTTAATATATTGAAAGTTTTGCATATATGATATATGACTAATATTTAAAAATTTCAGGGGCCACGAATACACAGATCATCGCTGTCGTGCAATGACGTAGGTATCAAGACACGCCCTTTTTACATGTAAGCGTCTCAAAGTTATACAGTGATAATAAAATCTGCACTAATTCATACATATATGACTTTCTTCTTGCTGAATTGAAATTGAAGTGAATGACTTTACATATTTTACTTCTAAATTTTTCATTTTATGTTGTATGATACTTTTTACTCCTCTTTCGTTTTATTGTCACTATTTTCAAATGTAGTAACATAAATATTTATATATATATATATATATTCATTTCAATATGGACATCGATGCATACATATAAACATAAAACATTAATCTACTTTTTCCTCTTTTCCAAGTGAAAAAGGAACATTATATTACCTGGTTTAAACTTACTGATATGATAGAAAACCCAATATTGCGGGTCCAGTTTAATTTGCCTAATTATAATTTAAATTGTCCAAACAGCTATGTACATAGTTATGGGCACATTGGGTTTGAATATTGGTTACAGTAAATTATTATAGAGTAAGTTATGTGAATTACTTAAAAATTGTATAGCTACGTTAATATATACGTATAGGGTTTTAAGTACTTCTCCTATGTATTTTTGTTGCTTAATGGAATCGCATGTATTCATCAAATAGCTTTCTGTATTTTGTTAAATTCCCTCCATCTGGTTCTGATTCATATGAGATGTAAATTTTTTACTCTATAAATGTAGTAACATTTTCAATAAAAGTCAAAAGCAGTTACAGTCTGAAAAAAATGTAGCGGTATAATACTCCTGGGATTATTTTAAGGTACCTAATTTGGTTACTTTTGCCTTGTCAATATTAAATGGCAATACTTCTGCATATAAATAAAAAATATTCTATACTTGACAATCTAATAAAATACATTGTTTCATTATTTTTTGCGATGCTACCTTGTACATAAAAATTTGAAATTTTTTTCAAACAAATATGTAAGAAAGGTATCTCATTGACTATAGAGCAGTAAATTTGGGCATTACAGATTATGAATAAGAAAACATTAATATCTAAAGTTTGAATATTTTTCATACTGAATAAAATTTTCTTCAAAAACAATTGTCAGAAATAATTTTGCTAGGTTTCCCCTTGCTTTTTTCACAAGAACAAAGCTAGGAAAATTTATTGAAAGCCTTTTCTCTTTTGAATGTCAATTGTATTTTTAATTTACCATTATATATAAAAACTTTCACACAAAAAACTCAGGCTCTAATAAATATTTCTAAATTGAAAAATCATGATCTTTGTACTCTTAAAGATCTTCAATCTGTTTCAGCGTGTAAGAAATGCACAAAAAGTATGCAGTAAATAGTGTATGATGAATATCTGTATCAAAGTACAGAACAGGGCAAGACGAGAGATAAATGTAATATAATATATTAAGATGTACACAATGAGATCTCGTAAAGCTTAACTTACTTAATTGAAAATGAGACTTCCAATCGTTTGAGGTGTAGCAAGCATAGTTGATAACTGACTATAAGCAATTCTCAATAAATGAATACAACTTGAGTTATCAATAACAACATTTAAATAATAATGCCATTACTTCTGAATAATTGCAGCAATCCTAACATTTAGCGTGCAAGAATTGAACAAAAATGTTGCAAATTATTTTTGAAAATTTGCAGTTAATGAGTTTATGTGAGATATGGTATAATCAGATTCTTATAAATATAGAAACAATTTTTATATCGTGATAGTGTAACAATTTACTTCTTATAAAAATTATAATAATATAAAAAAAATTTTTGAAAATTTACTATACAAAGTATGGCTTCATTGTTTTATTTGCTCGGACATCGTATCAAACAGACAATGCGCTAACAAGGTAGAAAAAGAGAGTTTTTTTATTTTATTTTTCTTACTTTATATTTTTTGGATATTGCAAAAAACAAAAACTGTAATAAGTAAATGTGCATGCAAAATGTTAATTTTTTCTAAATTCTACATAAGAAGTGTGAGATAGTTACAATGTTAGACAAAAAATCTCTCCTTTATTTTCTAACTGCCTGTTTAAAAAATAAACGTATTACATTATTATGTAATTTAATTCAATTAAATGGAGCATGATTATCATATGGTAACTAAAAAGAAAGCCAACTTTGTTTTGTTTATTCATCTACTTGCAAGATGCATGTAGTTAAGATATGGGTTACCTCCTGAATCAATGCTATTTTTTGTGTTGTGCTGCACCAAACTTATTCGAATATGTTCATTTCTTTATACCTATTTGACTCAGAAAAAGTGCCATAATATGAACTATGTCAAATTTAACTCATTAGTTTCTGCAATATTAGAGTCCTGCACACTATTGAAGAATTTTACGTGTAAACTGGCATTATTTTTGATGCAAAAACTCTTGATCTGTTGAAGTTTTTTAATGCCAGGGTAAAATGTGCTATTTACTATCAACTTTTTAATGATCCTATTAAAATATGTATTTCAAGGCATAAAAACAATGAGTCTTGAATAGTTGCAATGAAAAGTATATGGATTTTTCAGCATAATGTGATATCATGTTGCTTTAGCTACTGTTTTTGTTGTAAAAGCTATCAAGACTTTTTACATATATTCAACTACTCCTAGATGTCTTAAAGCACATGGAACAAATGTTAACTTTACAAAAGTCATGCAGCAGATGCCCATTTCAGCATTGTATACATTCAAAGCATCTAGGCACCTTGAAAGTTTTGTAAACGTTAAAAGACAAGTTTTTCATCATAATCTCAGAAGTTTGGTAACAATCTAAAGATTGAACTTAAATTGCACATGCTTTTAGCCATAGAATTTTGTTCGATGCTTTTTTTCTAGAAAGAGTGATCATTTACTTAAAATCATGAGACAATATACATATTTCAACCTCTTCTCCCCTCACCCATTAAGCATTTTTTTCAATCCAAACAATAATTTGTGGCTAATGTAAAAAAATTGCATTAATAGTTGTTAGGTATGTCTACTAAATTGATGTAATTTCATTAGATATTACCAGCTTTTGCTGTTTTTATAATACTGCTATTTTATACAATTGGAAAAACAATGGCTTTAATATTTGATCAGAATACTGTGTTTGTAGTTGCATCAGTAGGATCAACATTTGGTGCAGACCCTTTGATAAGGTCATTTGTTACCATTTAGCATTACATACCTAACAAAAGTTGAAGACTAAAACCATGAACAATTGGAGTGGTGATACTCCTATGTTCAAACTAATTGTGTAATTCTGGCAATTAAACTTGAGCTATTGTTATATAGGCACTGCCTCACAAGAAGTATGGTTTTATTTCAGTATTATTTTATTTAAAATTATTGACTACTTTTAGGAATTAACCATTGTTAGGAATTAACTCCCTTAGGGATTAATTCTATTTTTACAGCTGCGGTCAGTTTTTGTTTGTGACATTCCAAGTGAATTGGCTGCACAAATGCCAGTAGGATTATATATTTTGCTGTATTGATAGAGTTGGCTCACTTTCATTAACACAATTAGTGCATGATAAATACACATACTTCTGTCACAGTTTCTTGTGCTTTGTTGTGTTTCATGTTTCCAACAACCATTTGCCATGTGAATTGTTGTAATATTTGTGAATTGTTTACAACGCCCATTGTTGATTTATAGTGTGTCATTCAATTTGTTTTGACAAATATAAAATAGTGTTGGAATAATGTGTTGGAAAAAATCATTCTATCAGGAATTAACTTATATTGTAAGTTAATTCCTTTTTTCGATTTTAGCTGCAGATGTTCTGTCAGGATATTTGCTGGTCCTGCTATCTCTTTACATTGCTACAGCATAACTGCTCTACTATGTTCATCAATGTTCGTCTATGTTCACCTATATTTCGCCCACACTTTCTCTCACCTTTCGCCTCTTTTACCTATTTGCGCATTTTATCCTAATTGCGCCTTTAATGCTAAACCCTTTATGTCTACACCTTTGTCACAATCCTTTATGGACTCATTTGTTCTATACCTCTACAATTTGCCACGTGTCATATTTCTTATGGTTCGGTGGAAACTTATTCACTCATTTTCCGCCTACTCATGTTCTGTGTCATAATACCTCTTCAACTTACTGGATGTTATTCTATTCCGCTCTATCTCCTGTCATAATACTTCAATCTCCGCCTTCAACTGTTTGAATATTATTCCAGGATAGTCATCAATCTTGTAATCCCGCTTTCTTCGGCTTCAATATCAATTACTTCGCTTTACCCCGCTTTATTTCCACCAAAGATAATTTCTCAGAACTGCTTAAATTATTCTAGAATTGTCACAAGCTTGCCTATGGAAATTAATATGCTTATTTATGGAGTAAAAGATACAGCAAGATTCACCGGAGAGACAGTTTCAAGGGCACTTCAAGAGGGTATACTGCAGGAGCTAGCGGGGACATGCTTATTTGTTCAGTCTTGTGTTTATGTTCACTCTTCTAAGTTTAATAAAACTTTCATATCTTTATTAAATCTTATCTTTGCTTTAGCTGTTTGCCTGCCCTCTGCCGTACATCGGACTTTGCCCACTTTAGGTACCTCTTAATATATTATATTATTGTATCATCTCCTTTATCCTTCCAACATGTTCCTATTAGGAACATTCTTTATTTTTATGCAAGTCACATTCTCAATAAGTGGCTAGTCATACAATAGGTCAAAAACTAGTAATGTTGTGTTGGAGAAATGTAATCACTTCTCACAACACAGGTCAAGGTATAATGTACAATTGAGTTGTTACTCTCTTACATTTTTTGCCTGTTTTGCTGTACATCACAACATATTCTCAGTAATACATGCATAAAATTTAATAAACTATGCTTCAATGTGTATTCTTTTTGTGTTTTATATTTGTCTAAGTACATTTGGCTTACACATTAGCTTGGCTATTGAATTATAACATACTACTTTCAAATGTTTTCCAAATCACTAAATTTTGATTAAAATGTAATGACTTACTATTAGAAAAGGCAGAAAGTGATTTTTTTAACCAATTCATCCTTTAAAATAAAATTTGTTACTTCCAGGCTAAAATGATACAGTTTCAAAATAAATTATTTCAGAGTTGTTAGAAACATGAAACTGTTAGGAATTAACTTGTTAACGGTTAAATTTGTGTTATAGCTGTGGAATTCTGTTTTATGGCAAGTCATTGTTTTGCATATTGGAATTCTGAGTGTATGGCAAGTCATTGCTGGATTTTAATGATGGGCTAAGTTTAGGATTTGTGTGTTACTGTGAAGCATGTTTCACTTCCAGCAACACAAATTATGTTTGTGTAAATATACTCTCTTTGCTTAAGTTTTGAGTTTTGTTTCATACACCTTTATAACAGAAACACAACAAAGCACAAGAAACTGTGACAGAAGTATGTGTATTTATCATGCATTAACTGTGTTGATAGAAGTGAGCTAACTTCATCAACACAACAAAATATATAAGTTTACTGGAATCTGTGCAGCCAATTTACTTGGAACGTTATAAATGAACACTGACCACAGCTATAAAAGTAGAATTAATCCCTAAGGGAGTTAATACCTCATAAAAGTATGCTTTTTTTGTACTTCAGACCAGCTCTGTTTTTTTTACTGTTTAGTTTCCTTCATATACTGACCATGTTTTATTATTATAAAAAGTCATAATATAACAGTTTTTATGGAATTAAGAAATTCAATATAGAACTTTCTATGCTATTTTTAGGGCTACAATTATGTGGTCTGATTGAAGTCTCTCAAAACCTTTTTTCTTGTCAATTCCACCAATTTTCATGATATATGTTGCCTTGCTAGTTCTTCTGGCACATTGCTAAGCACTTTAGATCAGCATTTTTTTCATTTTTTTGTTAAATCATGTTTAAAAAGAAAAGCTAAACAACCCATCAAATGAACAAACTAGATTTAAATTCTACAAAAACATAATAAGAGTACATACCACTGGTATTGCAGCAGATTGAAAATGATTTATATCATTCTGCCTGAAAAATCTGCTACCATATTTGAAAGAAGAATTGGCTCTTCAATCCACTATGCTACCATACTTGTCACTTTTCTCAGGAAATGGTACTATTAGCTCTACAGTGCTTACAATTATGCCGTTTTCAAATAAAGATGATTCTGGAATAGATGCACATTTTTAAACATATTGAAACCATGTCAACTACACAAAAATCTTGAGCAATGTAAAGTGCTTTTTTTATAATAAATACAGCATAAAATTGCATTCAGAAAATACAAACACAATTAATAACACAAGAACAGAAATAGCATTTGATATTAACCTACATGTGTTGCTGAAAGTAAGATAACTTTTGCAGCATAAAAAGTCATAACAGCATGGAAAACAGGGTTTAGTTCTTTGAAGTATCTTGGAACTGAAAGTGAAGCTGAACTGAAACCAAACTGAAATCAAAACTAAAACCGAACTAAAATCATGGACAATTTATACTGCAGCTACAAAGAATAAAAACTAACCCTTGATGGAGTTAGTTTTTAACAAGTTGTAGATTGCTAAGGTATGCAATATTCCACAGGTAGGTTGTACAAGTCTTTGTCTTAATCTAGCAATACAATGCTTCATAAAAAACTTTGTTTAGAAAAAAATCTTTGATAGTGTAGTGTACATTAAATAACAAGCAAACTGGAACAAGAGTAGCAAAGAGAATGAAGAATTAAATGTGAAACAAGAAACAAATCAAAGAGCAGTTGAAAAAATTAAAAACACATTGCTACATTTTTGTCAGCAAAGAAAAGAAACTTGTAAACATTATGCACAAATTCAATTATACCAAACAGATAATAATATATATATCTATATATACATGAATGAAATACAAGACTGCATACTTGACACAATTAGGAATGTAACTGCATGTATGTATTTAAATAAAACAAGCAACTTAAGATCTAGATCTTAACAGATAGTAACTACGTAAACTCAAGAAGTAAGGCTCTCTACAAAAACTTTTCAACTATTATGAGTAAATACTGAATGAAAGTTTAACTTAAAATATGCAATGCAAAAGAAGTGTCTTGTGTTGGCGAAATGAAAAGCAAATGCACAAATAAATGAAAGCTAAGAAAAATTGAATACATCTATTAGAAAAATGAGCACTAAAAAAAATGACTGTGCTAACAATAGCTCATCATCATACCAGAAGGACCAGTGGAACAATATAAGTTGCATGGTTGTTGAGAGATATGAAAATAACTGAGTTATTCATATTTCATATATTTTGCATAAGTAACTTTAAGGCCTACATAAACATCTTGAGGAAACTGCTGTATGAATTTGAAATGACAAATAGCACTATATTGTGAATTTATAGCAATTTTAAAAACATGTGTGGTATCTTGGGAACCATATAAAAGTGACAAGATTTATGGTATCAGAGCAGTATATACTGGCAAGTATGTACCCAAATAAAGCAATGTCAAGTAGTTTTCTACTTTTTGAATGCTTAAAATTTTTTTGTATCCATGAATATGCAGCACAAGTTGGTGCTGTAATGGAGTATTACCATCCTCAGTTAAAGATAGCAAACTGGAGAAGTTTTTCAGCAAAGCGGAAGAACTAGAAAGCATCACAAAACAATTTCAATTATGTGATATGGAATGATCTCATAGTCATATTCTATTCTGTGGAATTTTTGAAAAACCTATTTCAGAGTGGTGAAATATCTCAGTACAAATTCTAATGAATTAAAAAATTATTTAAAGTATATTTAAATGCTTCCATTCACTGTGAAAAAGAATCTTTATGATTGTTACATTCCATTAATATTATTGGAGGTGATGAATCTGATAATTAATGAAAGTTCAAGCAAAAGTTGCATGAAAATGCAAATGAAAAGCAGACTTTAGAGAGCAGCACTACTTGTTACCAAAATTTATTTTCCCCTCCAATAAAAATATTGAAAGTTTTTTAGTACGCATTCTTAACTCACGATTATTTACATTATTATGTAAAGTTATTCAAGTTATTTATTTTTGCTTTGTATCCAAAACTTTTTTCTCATAAGCAAAAAATATGTTCAAATATATCTTTTGCCAAGCCATGATTTTAGGATTCCAGGGAGTGGTATCTTGATATTTGACTTATTAACAGTATAATTTTTGAGTTTGAGTAATACTTAGCATGTTCTATGTAGTTAAAATTTTGCGGAAATATTTATTTAGCCCCATATTTCAAAAGGAACACTTTGCGAATACATGTAAGATTTTTTAAAATGTTATTTCAAACTACTTGTAACAACTAATATTCATATTTCGGAATAAATTTGCATATAATTCTGTAGGTGTAGGAAAAGTTAACTGTCTGTAGTACATTTGGTATTGCATTATAAATGGCATACTACATGAAGTATTCATCATTTAATAGCTTTACCTTGCCACTGTCACTGCTAATGTTATTGAAAAGCTTGCAATCCATAAATATATGTAACTTCTTTGGCCTCAAAAACTGAACTTTTTGTTTCATTTAACAAAAAAAAGAACAATCGATTCATAGAACGATATTTATTGTTTTTAGGAGACACTTACGTTTCATTGGTTATGATGCTCTTAAGCGCCTTGCAAGCGTTTCAGTATTAACTTGAAATCGATTATGTAACTGCAATCAGCTTATTAAAAGTGCTCACTATTCTTGAAATTCATCCTACCAGAAATCATTTCAGATATTTCTAAACTGAGAAGTTCAATGGAACTACTATCAAAATTAATTAATTTTATGCTTCTGACAAGATTCAGTTAGATGAATGTTAATGCAGTTATTTTTCAATTTTCTGCACTCTCCTCCAAAATTATGTACCCACGAAAGGTCAAAGATATGGAAATATGCCGAAAACTATTCTTTTTAAATTAATTGATGCAAATTAAGTTGATTTTTGATTTATGACGCCATTCACATCAAGAATTAAATATTTTTTGAGGATTTTTCTAAATTTCAACGCTCGTCTCTACCTTGCAAACAATATCATTCCGGCTGTTCTGGCCCAATCACAATTCGGAGCAATACCATATCTCTAGAGAACGTACTTATTACTCTTATATTGAAATAATGGGAAGCTACAGAGGTGCCGCTATTGTTATTGGAATCGAAAAGTACACCTACTTAGCTCATCCGAGTAACACTCTGAATGACTCAAGAGCGATAAAATGTATGCTTCTGGATTATGGATTCGATGTTATCTACATGGAGAATCCTAACAAAAAGGATGTGCACGATGGATTCAATATTTTGAGTAAAATGGTTTCTAAATGCAACTACCATGAGGTAATTATATACTATGCTGGACATGGATTCTCCAATGGGAATGCTCACTTCATGGTACTATCCGAGTTCAAAAACCCCAATACAGCTCCAACTTATGAGCTCATTGACCATTGCATCTCAGTTGAAATGATGGTCAACATAGTACAATCGATTAGGCCTGAGATCCTTGGTATTCGCGCAATAGCTGTTATTCTTGATTGCTGCCGGGACTTTGTACCATATATTGATAGATCGAAAAATAATCACATATCATTGAACTTAGTACTTCCTCGGCGGACCAGGTACGAGCTCTCTTATGATGCCCGTACTGGAGTATTAACAACGTATGCATGTGAACGCGGTCGTGGTGCACAGTGTGGGAAACCTGGCAGAAACGGCGTGTACACAGGGCACCTTCTTAAGGTATATGCAGCTGTATGCGTTAAGTTAATACCGCTGAAAGCACAAATAAATTTTCAATAAAAATTAAGTAATAAAAATTTTAGAGGAAATGCACTGAGTCTTCATTAGACCACGAATGAAAGACGTCCTTACTTTCATTATTTTCCCGAATCAGAACTGTAGCTATGACTGGAAAACTTGAGCACTTGAACTTTTTTCTTTACAGCAACTAATCATTCCCGAAATTTCAATAATTTATGCATTGGGAAAAGTGCATCAGCTGGTGGTTGAAGAAACAGAGAGTGCTCAGATACCTGAAATGAACGTCAATTTTCCACATTTTTTCATGTTCTCACTGAACAAGGTAAGAAATCGAATTTTGTAAATAAATTGATTTCTTAGTAAAATACGCCATGTGATATGAACTTCTTCAAAAAAATTCAGGGTTTTCAAAAGACTAAGTCCTTACCCTCCCTCAACGACCTAGCAATTAAATGGAGCATTCCTTATCAAAGAGTTACTCAAATTGCACCGGTAATAATTTTTTTTGGCATCAATGCTTACATACAGATACTGATTTGCGTATGTTTTGACACACACTATAGGTGATAGGAAGCTATTTTCCTCTGACCCATCCCTGCAGAGCTACAAAAGCTCCTATCTTCAGGTCCTGGTTAATGTCACAGTCCGATGTTTTCCTTAGAATGGGAAATTTAGTCAGTCCCAAGAGACCAGCAAAAATGGTGTTCACAATACTCGGAAAAAATTTCCGACATTTCAGTAACAAACATAGAAAAACACTGCAAAATGAAATCTCTATAGAGCACCCAAAAGTGTTTGCGCTAGGAAAAAAGTGGTATTGATGAAGTACCGAAATGTGTATAATGTGCGACAGAAACAAAGTCGACGCATCAATTGATATTCATTAAATGGCGGGCACCAAGGGTTTGAGTCTCCCTGCACTAGTCTAAAATATTATGAAGTTTTTTACTTAAGTTATTACAACATATACAATTAATAGATGAAATAAAATTTACATTGTTTTTGTTTTTTCACCTAATTCAGATTCACTGAATGATATTACTAGGATGAATAGCTATCCAATTCATTTGGCTTCCTCTTACTATGCTTAAGAACTATGTTTAGAGTAAATGAGCCTTTTGTTTAGGATCAAATCCTAAAAATTGCACTAATAAGCCAGTTTTAGTCTCTTTGTACTCAATAGAACTCTGCATTAAGATTTTGGTTAATGTCATAATTTAGGTCTTCTTGTAAAAGTTGAAATATACATTGTAAGTTTTTAAAAATGTTCATAATAGCACTTTAGCTTTGTAAAACTTAAAATGTCAAATTGATTTTGATATAGGATTATACCAGAAATATAAAATAGATTAAAAATGCTTTATTCACTGTGTTTTTTATGTACGAAAAAGACAGATAGAGCAAATGAATGGCAAAAGTTCTATATTTATTGTAAATTATTTAGGGGTTTGAAGGTAGTATGAAATTTGAAAACAGTAAAAATCTGTGGCATCAAAAAGTAAATAATGTCAAAGGTTAACCTGAATGTGGAAACATTTGCCAACAAATATATTAAGAAACAAGGACCCGAAGATTTAAATTGAGCCAAGTTCTAATAAATTCACAATCTAATAACCATTTTATTGTTTCAGTAGCATGCTTAGCGCTAACAGAAACCAAATTTTAAGCAGGTTTTCAAAATAAAATTAAATGAGTTGGTTAGGTATGCAAATAATTTTCCTTAGTTTGATTCAGGTATAGTCTGCATTTGCCATCATGTTTACTTGATGCATTTGAATATGATCTAGTCGGAATATGCTGCTCTAGTACCTCTTATTTTGTTCTATTTCCGATATATTAATGATACCCAAATATAACATGTAGCTTACAAAATTGTCATGAAGTCAATTTGTGATGACATATGTGAAATTTAAAATAAGTTTAAAAATTCACAAAGATACTGTACAACTTGTGAGGTTATCCTCATGCAGCTAGAGTGGAAACTGTAACACATATAATTTTCTTTCATTTACTGCAATGATTGCAATGCACGTTGTCCCACCAGTCCTTCTGGCATATTGCTGAGCTATTGTGAATGCTGTATTTTTTTCTAGTAGTTCTTTACATAAATAAGTATTTGTGTTGAACTTTTCTTCTTTACTTTTGTTACCTTACATTGTTTCCTTATCATTGCATTATTGTACGATGCTTCCATAGCATTGTGCAGATTCAAGCAAATTTTCTCAAGTTTTTTTCAACAGATTATGAGCTGTACACTTGTTTTAAAGTGCTTCCTTCTCTATTTTTCTGAATTTTTTCTATACTCAATTGGTCCTTTGTTGTGCTTGCAGTTTGTGACTCACTCTTTAATCTTTTTAGTTTTGTGCTGGCACTTCTGTGCTTGCCAAACTGTTAGTGTTTCCTCCTTTAATTAGGATTTTCTTTGCTCAGATTTGATGACATTAATTTGTTTTCAACTGATTTTTTTAGTACTTATTTTTGGTTCAATTTGCACCCGTATCTTCAGCAAACTTTGAATTGATATCACCAACACAATCTTGAATCTTTATCTTTCTATAACAAAACAATCACTAAAACCTGTGGTAACACCTTACCTTTTAGCTGTTACTACAGATAAGTTGCCAGTAAAATGAGAATGCCCAAGAAATTGAATAGAAAATTGGGTTCAGATTGTCTGTTCCCAAAGAACTTGTTCCATACACTCTAGTGGTGATTAAATATTTTTACAAGATTTTCTTTGGGAATCTAGCATTGATAAATTTCCACGGTTGAAAGTTTCTTTTCACTTGAACTTGTAGCAGTTCTTGGAAGTTGCATCAACAATCCTAGAGAACATGTGAGTCTTATCAATGAACATCTTTGTATCTTCTTGACTAACTTGCAAACTAATATTTGTTTAGTTGCTTTATGTAGGTGAGAAATATTTAATCACAAGATTTTTCTTATGCTAGCTTAATCTGCATCCTCAACAATGCCATGTAATTGGAATATCTGCATCTCAGTGCAGTAAAGTGGCTTGGAAAAATTCATCATCATACTTGTACAAGGATTCAGACAATTCTATCAAACTTGAACATATTTTCAAGAAAAAGCCAAGGCTGGAAGTAGATAAAACCTCTGAAGACCTAACACATTGGATACCAATATAAGCTGTATCAGTGTATTGATTGCTTGCGATTCTCAGTATACTAATTTTATGCATGGCAAACTCATCCTGTCTAGCTAAAAAACGTGTGTCAACCTAGTATTAGAAACATGATATGCAACTAAGCACAAGAAAGTGTGGCAGAAATGTGTACATTTATCATGCACTAATTATGTTGATAGAAGTGAGCTAATTTCATCATAAATAAACACTGACTGCAGCAATAAAAATAGAATTAGTTTGTAAGAGAATTAATTCCTAACACCTAAAAATTCACCGAGAGTTTTCACACATTCCTCTCTCTAGCAGAACACAGTCCCTGTCTGACTGGACAAACAAGCCTGATCAACTTTTCCTATAATATACGCAACCAAGAGAGATGAACACCACAAGCGTTAACTTAGTAAAGTCTCCAGGTGGTAGTTACTTTTCTGCTGGGAGGAGTTCCGTACTTATGATGCACCATCTTTGAGGAGGTTGTAGGCAGTCACGTGTTGGAATGGAGGAATATGAAATTCTTTAGTAAAGCCCTTGGCAGGAACAACATCAAATATGGAAAAAGATTGATGTAAGCTAAAGTCTGTTGGAGGGTGATATTCCAGCATCAACTTCTTTACCAGTATTTTGGCAATAAACCAATTGATTCTAGCCAATGTCTCAGAAACATCATGTCAGGAATGAAAAGTACAATAAACAAGAATGAAAAATGTACATTACATTTACTGACTTGTGTTGATAGAAGTGAGGACACTCTATCAACATGACAAGATACAAAAGAATGCA
>JAULBW010001262.1:0-28258 GCA_032358265.1 Vaucheria bursata | reverse complement strand
TGCTTTTGTGAAGAGTCATCAGAATATATGGAACAGAACATAAAGTATAGAATATTCTGGAACATGCGGATCTAAGGTATTGTTGTAGTCCAAACATGAAGTCTCAAATCCATGCATTTTTCCACTTACTAAAAGTCATCTTGCCTTTGTATTAAGCCAACAGCTCCACCAAAAATATCACAAGCCAAGGAATTAAGAAAATATTAGTTTTAGCACTCCCCTCTAAAAAACTTATTTTATCTCAACTCATTATCATTAATCTTAATCTTGTTTGGTTAATTTTTCATCTTTTGCTAAATTTTCTCTTGCTTAACTTTTTTTATATTCTATTGCTGCAATCAGCATTGCACAATTTTCTTTTTCACTTTTTGTTTCTCAATAAGTTGGTCATAAACTATGGACCAAAGAACATCAACTTGAAAATTTTAAAATTTTAATCAGTCCCAAGTATATTTATACTAAAAACCTAATTTTAAAGGTTGAAAAACATTATACTTAGTTTAAAAAATTGTTAACTTGCTCAAAAGATGTATTGCATTTTCTGTAATTTTTGTTCAAGTACTTTCTGGTCATTTATTTTCTATGCTTCCAATGCAATTTTAAACTTTATTTAGAATGTGTAACACAATGCAGAAAAAACTGCTTCAAGTACTGCATGGATTCATTAAGTTCAAAGAAAGAGATCAAAACAAACATTGAAAAAAGCAGAGAAGTAAAGTTGTACCACATGATCTGGAACTATGAAACCATTGTGATACTGATTCTTTGCCAGTATTGAAGCAAAGCATTGAAAGCCAAATTTGTGCAAAAGGATAAAAGGCTACAACATATGCCCAAATTGCAGCATAAACTAGAATATATTCATGGGCTTGTACTGCTATGTAATAGCCATTCAATTCTCTCACAATATCTCAACATGGCCATCTTTTGGTTTCATTAAAACTAGCCAGTGCTACAAAACATGAGTATAAAACTGCTGCAATTGTGATAAAATGAATGGAAAAGTGTAAATATTTGCATCTTTCTCTCAGTAAACACATTATTAACATGCTTTGATTAATAACAAATGATTGTTGATATAGTTTTCAGGGGTTACTGGATGCCCTTTTCAGGGACAAAATTTGTATAAAGATAATTATGGCTAGCTATTCGTGTAGCATTAGGAACTCCGGTAACATGATGTATCGCGAGGGTAGTAAAAGCCTCTATTGACATGGTTCCAAGCCGAAACTTTTCAACTTGAGTAACTTCAATGAAATACTGGTCATTAATCAAAATAAATTGTACTCTGCAAGCAGAAGCTTCAAAATATCATCATAGTTGTGCTCTATGCTATTCAGCATGAACTGTGAATTCCGTGATGTTATGTTAGGATTCTCAGCTCGCCTAAAATAGGCGACAACTGTCTTTCATTGAACGTTTTACAGAGTACCAAGGGCATTATATTTTCATGTAAGTAGAACGGCACTGATTGGATGCCGAAAGTCACAAGAATTATTTTGAGGAAAATAGTAGTAATAATTTTGCCCATTTTTGCAATCCGCACATAGTTCATGCTCGTATTCACTCTTGAGGCCGTCATCACCATATTTGATTTGTTCTCAGTGTCAGTGCGTGCAAAACCAGGAGAGGCCTCCCTAAAGCTTTGAATAAAGTTAATAGTTTTGTGTTTGATCTCTTGGAAGTTCTTGATGAAGAGTGTAAACAGGTATGAAACATAACCTCTATGATCACGCTATGGACGTAAAACGACAAATATATTGATGCAATCATGTGGAAATCACCCATTAAACCGCATTAGATACTTTGACTCTACTTTTTGCCAATATAACCTTTTGAATAATGCAATATTCGTGACACTGCAATCATCTGTAGATGAATATTAGCATACCACACAACAAGCATGCTTCTGGAAGAAAACAAATCTGTTTGCTTTGCTTCCTGTTGTTTCCAATTTTGATTGCTAACAGTTTTTATAATGAAACAATACAGTTTAACTGAGTTCGAAAAAAGGACCGTCGATTCCTCTATACTAACCGTGCGGGCACCATATTCCATCGAGTCTGCATCATTTCTCTGAAGTGAGTCCCGAAAAAGAACTTTCAGCGTATTGATTGGGAGAAATCGCGCAAAATTGAAATTATGCCATGTTGTTAAATCACAACACGCCAAAGTTCCTGCTCTTTTATTCAACAGCTTTACCTCAGCAACTTGAAGATTCAACAAACCCGATTAAATATCCTAGTTCATTTTAGTCGCACATGTCAATTAAACTATTATCATTGGATTCCTTACAATTTGCTGCATTCATACTTCTGTTATAAATCTGGTTTGCAATTGTTTCCTGCTTCAATTCAAGATAGCGACTGAATGGAGTTAACTCAATGATTGAAACCCTTCTTAATCAGGGTTGAAATTGAACAGCTTTTTGTGTTGACAACTGCTCCATTTTTGATGAAGCTGCCTTCTTGAAATCGCCACTTTAAAAATTTGTCAAATACATTCATAGCGCATTTCTATGTGCCCCCAAAAGTTTTCAGATATTTGCTATAATATATATCCTTACATCCAACACATATTGTACATTTTTTAATTATAGTTTACAAATAACTCAATGCTGTTACTTTTTCTAATGTTTATTTTTTCTCGCATATATAAATTGTTGCTCTCATTGTGTATTACAATTTAAATTATTAAATGAAGTTAATTGTATCTGATACCTTCAATTTACGAATAAGTTTTTCATGATTAGATTTTAAAAAGAGACTTGTAACTTAATTTCAACTTGAACCTTAGAGTAAAAAAAATGTTCAACATAGTAGGTTAGTCTATCAACTCGTCAACTAGCCTTTAAATCCAACTCTACTAGTCGTTAGTCAGGATGGACCCATGCCTACAAATATGCTTAGTCACTTATACTAAAATAATTTATCACAGCTAAATTTGCTCTGTCAATATTACTCCTGCAAAAAATAGTCACAATTCAAAAATGGTTTTAAACTTAAGAAACTATGATTCTAAACCTTCACTTACGCATTGAACTTGGCCTTCCAGCGGATAGTCTTGTGGCTCTATATAAGGAGACCACCAAGATCCATTCAACTTTCCCTTCACGATATCACCACCCATGCTCTCTGGCATTTTAAAACTTATACTTGAGCTCTGTAATGCTAGTGTTTGACTATTTAGATATGCAGATGGTGCTCGTCCATCCTCATTTAATTCTATTGTATCATAGTAAAGAGTATCGCCAACAAGAGGACAACCTATGTCAACATTATGGAAAACTAGTAAAAAGCATTTCAAGTAAACAAATTTTAATGAATACTAGGATGCCTACTACCAATTTCTCTAATAAGTATAAAATTGTTCTAATATTCAATATACTTATAGTATCAAGTTAGAAACTAGAAAATAGAGGCAATGAAATCTTTACCCTAAATACTTGTAGGTTTCATCCAGATTCAATAATATTTTTAACAGATCTTAATTATAATGAGAAAGCACTATTTAGAAAATTTGACTAGTTCTGATTCACCCTAACTGAAAGAATTAAATTTTGATTCTGAATTGTTCCTATATATTTTACGGCATTCTAACAGTATATGGAATAACATAGACGACAATAGATGTCATCCAAATTTAAATACAGGACAAAAAATTGAATATTTTAACCAACGAACTACACTTTTTCACTGCCAGGGAGTTTACATACTGCCACAAAAATTAAAAAAATATCACTAGCATAATGTTCTCTGTTATTTTTGGAACAAATATTCAAAATTTCCTTCAAATAAATAATATAGTAGTTACGAAAGACCAGACTCTACCTTCAGCACTAAATTGAGCACGTACTTGATGCGTTCGACCAGTAATCAGCTCAACCTCAGCATCTAGAAATGAATCTCCACTATTCAATGCATCAAGCAGAACGGTTTGAATATTTTCATCATCGCATAATTGAATGGATTCAGGAAGAAGATTAACATGTGACAAGCGAAGAATCTTAAGCTGGCACTTGAACCATGAATCATCCCAAGGTTCGGCACGATATATCTTCGGTGCTCTGCAAGATGGCATCATATAATGTGTCAGTATTCCTACTTGAAGTGTGAGCTTACGGCGTACACGCAATAGACATGAGTATCTCTTGCTTACCATGCCCTCTTTTTGAAGCAATCCAAAAGTAGCCATAAAACTTGGTTTCTTGCACAGCACAATGAAACCAGACGTCGGAATGTCAAGTCGATTTGCAGCGGAGATCTTACAGTCCGGTCGAATCGCTTGTATACAAGATACGACGTTATCGAAAAGGTTGTCCACGGTGGGATGGCTTGGAATGAGAGCAGGTTTATTGACCAATACACACCAGTCATTCTCATACATTATTTCCTTTTCCCAATCGATTGTGCTGCAAAGTGGATAACGCCTTGGCTTCGGGTGAATTCTCATATATTGGCCTAATTCCATGAGATAATCTGGATCACTGATCCTTCTGGCTTTCACGTCTCCCAAAGGCATTGCATAAAACCCTCCAAATTCAATAAGCCTACGACTTTCTAATTCTTTTATGGACAAAATATTTGCCAATATGCTTGACGCTGAACCAGCGAAAGGCGCAGTAGCATGACGAGCAAATTCAGATTCTCCCCAGGTTGACGATTCGACTGCCATTTTGGAAAATCGACGCAGGAATAAATAGATATATTTATATGAAGCTAGTGCAGGTCTAAATCCTATGAGTCTCATTTGATGTCTAGATGGATCTAATTCTGTTTTCATTTGCTTAAATCTTCAACATTTAACCGCCACAAAAAATCGGCAAAAATTGCGCGATTTAATAAATTTTACTTTTTTTAACCAATTATACGATTATTCTTTATTATTCGACGAATCAAATTCAGCGGATGACTGGAAATAAATTCTATCTGCGTTGAAATACCACCTAAATCTTGTAGTTCAGCCGCAGCGGAACCAGGAATCAATTACTGCTTTCAAATTCCTGTGCAATAGAAAAACATATCCATTATTTTTAAGAAAACAAGTTTTCTTGATATAATAAATGGATCAGCAGAATGGATCACAGCTGTGCTCAAACCGTGCGCAAATCGCTATACTTGACTTTGGCTCTCAGTACAGCCACTTGATCGCCAGGAGAGTGCGTGAACTGAACGTCTTCTGCGAGTTATATTCTTGCCTAGTTGAACCCGCGGTAATATTCGAATTGTTTTATAGAATTCAATAATAGTCACCTGATTATAGAGCTGATTTTTTATGACTCCTTTACGATCCTGGATATAGTTCACACAGCAAGCCACGAAAATGTCATTTTTCAATAAGCTACAGTTTTCATCTGTTAATACCGCAGGTTTTGAGAATCGCGATTGCCAATATTTCTAAATTGATAAACTTTTGCTAGATTTCATATAGAAAAGATCATGTACGTTGTTGAACTTATTACTTCCAGCAATGGAATTATCTTGGAGGTACTTCATGTTAAGTTCATATCTAAAATTCAGCACATCATTTTTGCATGTATTCCTTAGATTTTAACTAATTTGAATAAAAATGTAGAAGTTCAATGCAAATCTCTGACCTCCCCCTGCAACCGCTCAGTTTGATTAGATTGAAATTTAATATCTTTGTGATTGCTACCTATTTACTAATATTTCTTAAAAATATATATTATTAGTTGAAGCAGAATAATTCGGGGTTCAATTTTTTATAATGGATTCACATCCTTAATTTTATTCTTTTCGACGATTAAAATTTTAATATCTATTTATATTCAATATTTCTTGCACATAGGTTTTAGCTAAGAATGAAATTTTGGGAGTAATTTTATCAGGAGGTCCTCATTCTGTATATGAAGATGGTTCACCACATGTTCATCAAGATGTATGGAAGCATATTGAACAAAACAAGATTCCAGTGCTAGGAATTTGTTACGGTAAGATAAGACTCCTGTCGTAAGATCAGTGGTGGTGCTGTTGAGATTAGTAGTTGATAGTGCTCATGGAGAGATAGACAGCAGAGAGAGAGGATAGGAAAAGACAAAGGAATATTATAGATTGAAGTAAACATATATATGTCAACATTGAATAATACTACAAAATTGTTCTGTAACAGAATATTAATAAAATTGCTAGTATACTAGATAGTATACTATGCTAGTAGTTGGCATCAATATATACAAATCCAAATGCAACTTAGTATGGCTAATGATAACTCAACAGATGCATGAAATCTGTTCAAATCATTTGAAAAGTCCTCTTAAAGAGTGAAAATTCTAGTATATAGCATTTTCTGGCTATAATACTATAATCTTTATTAGGTTGTCGGTCCAAGGAATAACCCTAGTGGATACAAAAGATTTTCGGTACAAAACTAACCAATTAACATTCATGCATTTTGAAATATTGCTCTTAGAATAATCATTTTTGTCTTATTCACCCTTTTTCTTTAGCATGCGCTAGGTAGATTTGTCCTAGGAGCCAGTTGACAGTACAAATACTAGTTTTTGAATTTGAATCATCCTTGTTGATTTTTTGAGGCTACGTCGATTTTAGCATCAAAAGGAAGGGCTAAAAATTGATGGCAAAATTGATTTATTTAAAGATATTTTCAGGAATGCAAGAGATTGCTCATTTTTTTGGCGGTGAAGTAGCCCCCGGTCTGAAACGTGAATACGGAAAATCAGAAGTGAGCCATATCGAAGAAAATAGATCAATAGGATCAGCATTAACTGAAGGCATGCCAGAAAGTTTTAAAATGTGGATGAGTCATGGTGACAAGCTCCACAATGTTCCAAAGGTCGTGTTTGACATTTTCATATTATGGTTCTATTGCTTATTTCATGTACTATTCAATTCTTTCTCAAATACAGTACAAATTGGGTATAGGGATTCTGTTGGTGCATTCGAATTTATTCGTCATATTCAAATATCTGATGTCGAACTTGATGCTATATGATTTATTCACTAAAAATGGAAATTCACTCGAGGCTAACATGATGTATCCAAAGTTCACTGTATTTTACATAAACTTGACAATTATACGATAATGTATAATTGAAGCACGTAAACATCAACTATATGATGAACTATGCATGATATATATATATATATATATATTTATGAGCACCTTTAGGTATAATCACAATTGAAAATAATTGTAATTTTTAATTTCAGGGCTTTGTCGACATTCTGCGCACAAACAATTCTCCGCATGCAGCAATTGCAAATCCCACAACAAGAATGTATGGTATTCAGTTTCACCCTGAAGTAACTCATTCGCCATTGGGCATTGCACTACTAAAAAACTTTGTGGTTGGAATTTGTGGTGCTGTTACAGATTGGGACATGCTAAATATTGCAGATGAGTTTGTCAGAGAGGTGAAACTAAAGTATAATTTGAATATAGCAAATTATATTTTAAACAATTTTTGCTCATGACAATATGGCTACATATCTTGTGATCTGGGGTTTTTTCTAAATTAAGAATTCTGCAAGTTCTTAGATGAAATGCAAAACTTTTAAATATTTTTTAAATCTTCAAATATATATAATAGGGAATATATACGTTACATCGTAAGTGCTGTCTTGAGCATATATAAAAATTGAATGAAAAACTTATATCACATGCCATGTTTAGCTTCAGATTATCGGATATAACAAATTTTTCAACCAACAAATTGATTTGGTAGTTGATAGATTCATTGTATTCAAAGTCTACTGTGGTATAACATTAAGATTTGTAATCTTACTAAACATTCATGTGAAGATTCTAAAATTGAGCTGCTATAACATCACATAGGTAACGAAAAAAATAAAAATGAAACAAAAATTTAGAAAAACATCAGTTTCAACAGTTCAAACCAGTTTAGTCGAACTGAATCAGAATTTTCAGTATAGTAATCTCCCAATTTTGTAATTCACAGATTACTAATATGTGCTGACCAGCATACCATATGATTTGTCCAAAAATGAGTTCTCCACAGAGTGTATTCCCTTTAATACTATTTCATTTCTACTGGTAAGAAAAAGGAATGTTCATTATAAACTTATTACACGCTTATTGATTTTTTTTTCATTTTTCCACAATTTTTAATGTAGGTTCGTGAGACTGTTGGTCCTCATGGTAAAGTAATTGGGGCAGTTTCTGGTGGAGTAGACAGTACTGTAGCTGCTATGTTGCTAAAAACTGCTATAGGCGACAGATTCCATGCAATTTTAGTGGATAACGGATGTCTGAGAAAAAATGAAGCTAACGAGGTATCATCCAAATTTTGAAAAATAATTAAATTTTTTGCAGTTTTGAATAATTCCATAAGTGTTTAGTACTAGACAAATTTTCTCCTTGTCTTCCAAACGCTTTAACTCTCCACTCATAGCAAGACTAACCGTGTTAATAAAAACTACTGCAACTCAACACGATTAAGTTTGATCTTCATAAATTGATTTAATTGTTTTTAAACTTTTTTCTGGGGAGTTTAAGTTAACTCAAAATGTTGCCGGATTTAGTTTGTTTAAAAAATAAAAACCTTCTACTGCATGTACAGAAATTTTAAAAACAGAGATATTAACTCCATCGTAGGTTACGAATTAATTTTTAAAATACATTTCTTTTTTATCGGACATTAACTTTACAAATTTTTATATGCTCATGAATATGCATTCAGTGCATATTCATCTTATTTATAACCTGAGTAACTGATGCCTCCATACTGGTACTTGCATACGTAAATTCTGAAAATTTTCTGTTTCTTTGATTAAGCTATTATGGAATTACTAAAAAGTTATGCAAGATGCATCTCTCAAGTTTTTACATGCATTTCATAAATAATCCTTGTAGAAAACTTTTTAAATAGCATTCATAAATGAGTTCTATGCATAAAACAGGTTGTTGATCGCATGCACAATAAACTTGGCATCAACATCCGGTGCGTGGATGCCTCTGAACGATTTTTATCACTATTGGCGGGAAAAAGTGAGCCAGAAGAAAAAAGGAAAATTATTGGAAAAACATTCATTGAAATATTTCAGGTACGAGTAGGGTATTATTTTCGGTAAAAGAGTTGATTGTTTTTTAATATTTTGATACTTTACTTAAAGAATTGGAACCGAGAAAATAAATATTTCAAGAAAAAAATGAAAAATTGAAAACTTACAACTGGTCAAAACGGTGATATCAGTACTAGTTCGGATTTTCAGCTATTCAGAACAGAATTTCAAATTTGAGATTCTTTTAAAATATTGCCAGATAAATAGCCAATGATTTTCTTGGAATGTTCTAAAAATATAACTTCTGAAATATTGAATAAATAGTTCAAAATTAACTAAGCTATTATTTTGAATCAGTATCTTGGTATAGCGTATATACTGATTTCAGCCCAGTTGTAGTAAATAAATATTGCATCTCTAGTGATGAGTTCTGGCAAAAATGGAGTTATTGAGCAATGGAAAGCAACGAATTCAATGATGCGTCTGGTCACTAACTGACTGGACTAGTTAACTAGATGAATGACTTGTTTACTATGTTCCCATAAATCATAACATTATGTGTAAATATGGTTTGTAATTTCACTAAAAAAGGCCTCGAATTAAAAAAGCCAACTAATGTTCAAAACTAGTAGACTAGCTTTATGAAATGAGGCAGCTACTAAATAACTCAACTAGCCGACTAACTGTGTAAAAGTGGCTGACTAGTTTAGCGAATATGTCGAATAGTCCATTAAATTATTCTAAATCTTTGCACCTTTCATAAATTATTCTGAAATTTGTCCTTTCGATGAAAATGAGCAAGCTTGTGTTGAGGTGAGAAGTCACCAAGGTATGTTTTCATCCATTCAAATTTTTTATTTGCATTGTATTTTTTATTTTTAAAATCCTTATATTTATTAAAATTATGTCGAGCCTATTTATTCCACACTTTCACGGTAAATTCAAATGTCAGTTACTTCATGAATCAAGATCAATTAAAAAGTTCTCAGTTCGCAGTATGCATGTAGTACACTTCAGATACAATAAATGCATCTATAGCGAATTTTCATTTTTAATGAATAAATTAAAATGTTATATTATGCAAATTAGGTCGGTTATCCAATATATTTGATGTATCCGAAGTTTACCGCATAGTACATAGCTCATATTCTAAGATTTTCTGCCTTGACCTCGGAATTTTGACCCAAACGAAAGGCATACTAAATTGTTCGTACATTTATTTATAAGAGTAGTTTTTCGCGCATGTTTCCATAACTGTGACCTTTCGTTTAAGACATAATTTTAAGGACAGCGTAAACATCTACATATTATACTAGTGGGCTGCCCCTCATTTAGAAAAAATTATTGTATTCTATCATATCACCAGTATATATTGAAAAAAATTCTAAAATATTGATTTATGTCTAGTATAGGAAAAATTAAGTATATATAAGAAAAAGTGAAAATTTAAAGAATAGGAAATTAGAAAACGGGTAAAAATTGCATGTAAAAAGTATGCCAGTACAATACTATGTTCAAATATAGTATTTTTATCTTAAGAATTTTAAAGTTGATTTTAAAATTTTGAGGATAAATTCATGCATTTTAAAAAAAGTATCATTTATTTCGGTTAGTACTTTGATTAATTAATAATCAGCGTGATATTTCATTTCTATATAGCACGCAAAGATGCATACTAATTTTTCACAAATCTATAGTTTAATTATCTAATTCCTCTAATATAGCAATATAAATAGTAAAATATTAAATATTAGAAAAATTTCTATTGGATAGACCCTTGAGTGTTGCGCATTTTATGCTATGCGTAGCAATTAGAAGCATGTCTTCAGAAATTTTACGGTAAATTTTGGGGTTTATGCCACATAGGAAGAAGCTAAAGTTATAGGCGACGTTGATTTTTTACTGCAAGGTACACTGTATCCCGATGTGATTGAGAGTATTAGCTACAAAGGGCCTAGTGCAGTGATTAAAAGCCATCATAATGTGGGTGGTCTACCAGATACTATGCACCTCAAGCTCATAGAACCACTTAGGGAATTGTTCAAGGTATATTGCTCTTTTTCTGATTTATACTACAATTACATTAGCAGTTGTTTAAATCAATGGTCCACTCAAGTTGTATATATCGATATCGGTACTCCGATATATTCGATTACTGGACAGTTTTTGGTGAAACCGGTAGTATCGGTTTAAGAAAAATTCCATGTATAAATTATATACATGGAATTTTATTTTGCGACTTTTTCTATTAAGGTAACCTTTCGTTTGGAAATACATTAATTAGATTAAGTATTTAAATAAAATTCACGTAAGGTGTTATTATTGGTAAAACAAATCTGTTAAAATTTCATAGCGCAAGGAAAGGAAGTTTACGGAAAATAGTGAAATAGAAAATGATATTCGACTTTGACTTTAGATTACTCCAAGAAAAATTCTATGGCTGAGCGTCAACAATACGACGGAGTTCAAAATTTTGAAAATTTGACAATTTTGTAGTGATTTCAAATCTTTGAGACCCATTCAAATGCTTCCCCTTGCCTATTGAATTGGGCATTAACATTAAAAAAATCAGTCTTGCAGTTGAGTCACACTCCACCGCAGAGTTTACTTCAATATGCACCTACTAGCTATGTTCGTACTATATGATGAAGTCCAAATTTCTTATTGAAGTCAGCAATGTTATAGCTGTTGCTACCGGAAAATATTGCACAAGAGAGAAAGATAGAACTAATCATAGAGTTCATGTCCAAATTTTAGAGGGGTGCGTCATCAAATTCAAATTTTTTTTACTTTTTCTTGTCAGCTCAAAGTTCGGCTTCTACAGGTTAATAATGCTTGGTTTATATAAGCAAAAAACTTTGGATAAAATAAACTAGATGGGACCATCGAGTGAATTTGTTTGACATAAAAATTTGAAGCTGAACTTGACATAGCATAAATTTTTCATTACAAGTGAAAACGTATTCAAAGCGAAATCATTCTATCCGGAGTTTATAGAGCATAGATAGCTGATATTTAACAAATGATATCTTAATTCTATGAAGGATGAAGTTCGAACGTTAGGAATCGCCTTAGGAGTCGAAGAGTTTTCTGTTTGGCGACACCCTTTTCCAGGGCCTGGATTAGCAATTCGTTGCCTGGGAGAACTAAATAAGGAAAATTTAGACATGCTGAGAGAGGCCGATGCCATTCTTATTGAAGAACTCAATAGTGCTGGAATATATAGAGAGATAGGACAGGCATTTGCAGTGTTATTGCCGGTTAAAAGTGTGGGGGTTATGGGGGATTTCAGGACTTATGAAAAGGTACATAAAAATTTATACTTGTGAAATTATTCATCAAGAAGAAAACCTTCTAAATCGGACACTTTACTTGACTGGACAGCTGACCAGACAGTGACTTTTCTTTTTTTTATTGTTTATGCCTATTGTATATCTAGATACCTCTCTCAATTGGATATTTGAGCACTCGACAATGAAGTGTCCAATTTTGAACGTTTCACTGTACAATAACCTTTGGATATAACAAACAATCAATATTGTTATATTTTGCCAAGTTCAGTTTCAAGTATAATGAATTTTGGATTCAAGGATTGACGCAGAGATTCCAACAGATTTGTCTTATTCAAAGTTTACTCTATTGGTACAGATGTTGAAAATGATATTGCTAGTATTTGCTGAAACTATTACATACGTTCAAATTTGGGCGACTTGAAACTTTTTTAACAGATTTGTTAAGGAATTTATAGCATGTGCTAAAGATTTGTTACCAGAATTTTTCAAATTAATTTTATTGAAATGCAAAGCTAAAACTATGTAAACTTTGTTTTTACGTATATATCAGTAATGGCATAACAGTTTCCTTAAGATTGTACGCGTTGTCGAAATTTGCTAACCAATCATTAAGTTGTGTAGCATCGTGCAAAAGGCCATGAAAGGTAACGAAAAAACTCAGAAGGACACATCTAATTCGAATGATAACGCTCATGTACAAGTTGAAAAATGTTTCATTACCTAAAAATAACTGATTTTTTGTCAATATTACTTACATATCAATTTTTACTATGTGTAAATATGTAAAGATTTTGTTACGATTTCACTGACATTGCAAATTCATACATCCATCACTTGAAAAACAAATAGATGCCATTATAGAGAATACGAATCTTCTGTTTGCACATAAATTTACATTACACTTTTTCACAATTCAAGTCGGTTATATATGATTTAAGTCAATTATATAAGTATTCATTTAGTTGAAATTTTGTACATTTGGAATGCTTATGGTCTAAAGTCGTGGCTGTTTGATATTTGTGAAAGTTAAGCTTTTTTCCATAGGTTTGCGCAATTCGTTGTGTTCAAACAAGCGATTTCATGACTGCCGACTGGTATCACATGCCTTATGAAGTGTTGGGTCGTATTTCAAATAGAATTATTAATGAGGTATGGAATTATATTTTTACAATATTATTGCAAAGGACTTGAGAGATATGCTCTTTTTGGTCATAACAAATTCACTTCATTGTATGAAAAGTCACCTTGTGGCAAGTTCCGCTTCAGATTTTCATATGCAACAAATTAATTCTGTGGTCCTGATGGATTTGATACTATCAAAATTTCATAATGATTCAAAATCTGACTCCTGTAAAGTTCACAATTTTTCTCTGGGAAAGTACTTGATGTGATGTAGATTGCTTAACATTAAGCTCATGTTCTTTTTTACGAATATATTTTTTTATTCGATATCTGCTCAATCTTATTGGTGCATTTTCTACAAATTTATTCTTAAATTTGAATAAACACTGGGCAGAATATTACCTTGAAGAATTTACATGTGGAAAACTCGTTAGTATCAGCTAGCCAGAGCTGAAATGTAATTAGCTGATTTTTACAACCCTGATTATATATTTTGCTACCAAGTTATATGTGTCCCAGTCTATTAAAATTTGATCCAGTTAGCTAATTAAATTTTTCAAGAAATTCAAATGTAAACGACTAGCTGGCTAATGTGTAGAGTCTTATTTATTTATACCTTCAGTCAACTGTTTATTGTAGATAGCGACAACAGTTAAGTAGTGTTCCCTTAACAGGGTCGAAATTTTCAAGTATTTTGTATGTAGAAGCATAATTTGAAGTGATATATAGCTTCAAAATTGATAAGGAATCACTTTGAATCGAATTCTGATCCTTATTTTTTCACAAGCAAATTCAAGTTTTCATTCATTTCATCTTGTACATGAACCAAAGTATAGATAGTTAAGGTTATTATTTTTTGCACGAATGTACAGTAGAGTGTTTGTTCAATTTGAATAAGCAAATTATAACTAAACAAGTCAGAATTGGTGGCATCAACGCTAAAGAACATGTCATTATGCATTGTCAATTGCAGTTATGCAATAAATTTTAGTGTTAATCTGGATGGTAAAAATATCGCACAAATTTTTTTAATTGATTTTCCGCATGTTGTTTGAAAATAGTATCAACTTTCAGCAAAAAACTTGTACATTGAACTTTATCGGTGTTGTATGAAAGTGCGTTAATCGAAACAGTTCTACCTTGATCCTAGAATTCATACCATATGAAATGTTACAATAAATTTTATATGTATCTATTTGAAAAGAGTAGCTTACATGTATATTTCCATAACTATGGCCTTTCGTTTGAGTCATAATTCTGGATGTATCGTAGATATCTAGTTTATCGAAGGTATTACATTTAGATAAAATCTTAAATTTCTTGTTATATAAAAATTCTTCTTTTATTGAATTTCAGTCATTCCTTATGATTAAAGTTTAGTATCACCTATTGATGCCAGAGCGGCTGAAAGTGCTATACGGGAACATAGTTTTATTACTTTTCTAACGAATACAATTTTTATGTGCCAGGTTCGCGGGATAAATCGTGTAACGTATGATATAAGTTCAAAACCACCTGCCACTATTGAATGGGAATAAAGAACCAGATTTTGCACAATTTTATTGCACAAGCTGTAGTACCATTTCAGTGCACCAGAAGCATTTAAATTCTGTGAAGCTATATACCAGTATAAATATTTTTGTCTTTTTTATCTTGATATTTTACTTTTTTCACTACCCACTAATTTAGGTCAAATTTGTCATGAGAAGAAAAAGAAAGCAAACTATAAATCATGCGTGGTACTACTATATATTTTTAGGAGGTCAATTTTATAAATGAATTGATAAAATGTCCATCAACTTGATTTCAGTTTAAAAGGTTGATACTTTTTTGTGTTTATAGGAAATTTTTTTTTGTAAACTTCCATTGCTGGCCACGGCACTCTTCCTATAGTGACAAGGTTAGGATTTATATAGTAGTTTTACAGCAAATGATCTCATTCAAATGATTTTGTTGTAACATTAAATGAAAGTATGCAACTTTCACTAGTACGTTTAATTTAAGATGAAAACCTGAAAATCATTTGACAAGTATTATAATACATACTAATGTAGATCAGTTTAGTTCATACCAATAATAAATATCCAATGATTGGAAAGCAAAGAATAATGAAGTCGATACTTATTCCACATATATATATATATTATATAAGAGTACACACTACTTGAGGTAAATGCTGTACCTGTTGTTCACTCAGATCTACTACTTCTCTTTCTTCAATTTTTTATCCTTAGAATTGAATAATCTATTTTTATAAATAAAACTTTTGAATTTCTTATTTTGGTTAAGATTATTCAATTGGTAAAAAATTGAACAACTGAATTTCAGTGTAAGAAAATATATAAATGAGATATAGCATTAACATCAAATAATGGCCCCTTTATGGTATGATAATAAAAAACTTAGCAAGTTAATGTTCTACCTCAGAATTTATTGCATATTAAGCTTATTATCAGCGGCATCTAATTACAAAAATTCGCAAAATAAGAAAAATCTGGTGTATTTTTGAAGTCTTTAAAATGAAGAAATTAAAGTACCGAAAGTCTATGGATGTGCATAGTGGAAGTACAAAAGCATAAAACCAACAAATGGACTACAGCAAAAAATATAGAACCAACATATTATGCCGAAAAGTGCACAAGTCATCAATAATATCACGTTCTTAAAATGCATTTGAAGACATTTACTCGATATCATTAGACATTTACTCAAAGCACAATCATTGCTTGGCCGATTGCCTAGTCCGTAGACCAAAAAACAAGTTGACTACTGAAAGTATAATATAGGAAAAAAAGGTTAAAATGGCAAGTGTTATCAAAATATTACAGTGAAACTGGCTTGAAATGCTCATTCATGCAATGATGCAAAATAAAAGCAATTTAATACCATTCTTTTACAAAGCAGGCACCAAATTATTTTTTAGATATAGTCAAAATATTTCAGAAAAAATAAATTTTTGTAACTTCTTATTTATTGCAGTGCAAATGATTGTGAGGAAATAAATAATGTCCTTAAAATATCTTTTCCATGATTGCAAAGATACATAAAAAAAGACGTTTACATTCTACAAACTGATACCATTGAATTCACAAAAAAATATCAATTCGATTAACTATATCCAATTAATGTGCACCAGTAAAGAGAAATTTGAGAAGATTATAGCTGTTGTGTATCAACTAGTAGACTATCAATACAAAAAACAATTGTGCATACAATTGGACAAGAGTTCAGTATTTTAGATAGCATGAAAACTGATATAGTAAACAAGCTATAGGAACATAACGTGGTAAAAATTGATAGAAAGGACATAAAGGTATGGACAATTTATGGAAATTTTGGCTATTTGAGCATTTAAAAATAATTTTTATGACTAGTGCAATACAGCAATATATATGTATGCATATATAACTACAAGTTTGAAATCTCCGGAAAGTAAAGATTTTTGTTGAAAACAGGTGCACGGAACAAAAACTTGTTTTTGAGCATCTATACTTAGCTCTTTGCTTGGTTCAATTTCCAATGATTCATGTCTGAGTAACTGCTTTGCTTTATCATATTTATGTTTCAAACACTTTGGTCATAGCTGTTCCGCTACTTCCCACTCTTTACGTGCTCCATAAATTTGTTTTTTGAAATGTTTTTCTAAGCTTTAATATTGGAAAAGACTTGAAGATCGATACGACTGTAATAAAAAAATGGGCACACGATGTTATGGCATTATCAAAAGTCTATAAATTTGCTTACTATTATAATGCCATGCTCTTAAACATTATTCAGTACTTTTATTAATTCCTCTTGTTTGTGCTCAAATGCTACCACCCAAAATCAAAATCATTTCCATATTTTAGTGTTTTGGCAATACACCATAACACCATGTTAATTTTTACTTCCAACAATTGTCAGTTACCAAATAGTATAAAGGCAAGGATTATAAACAAGGAATGTAATCATTTTTTATTTTACTTCTCCAACTGAAACATTGTAAAATCGAAATTTGGTTCATACTAATGGATAATGCTGGTTGCAGGGTAGGATCTGATTATATTCAATACCTTCGTCGTCACAATCATTAGCTAGTTATCTAAACTTAAGTAATTTGCAATGTAATATTGCGCATGTAATTATTTTTTTATCTCAAACGAATGATACCGTAATCATCAGCAATTTCAGAACTTCAGAATACAAATTTACAGTTCGAAAAAGGACATATGCGAGGCTGCATACTGATGAGATGATACACCGATTTCCTGCTGATGAGATCATTTTCCCAAATACTTACCTGAGGATTTCGTTTAGATTTTATGTATATATGCGTAATTGAGCTATTGTTGCTTACTAACATACTGAGGAATTGCTCGCTTCAAAATATTTCATTGAATTTAGCAAGAATAGTCTGCCATAGATTATTTTTATATAAACCATAACAATAAATAACAGTCATTTTACTGGTTTATCCGGAGAAATCTCAAAGTTTTGGGGCAATCCACAGAAAGCATGCTTCAAATTAACAAGAGAGTATTGTGTATTGTGGGACTACACATCTGCTGATGCTGCTTAAATAGTATTCAAAACGAGGCTTAAGATTGAATTAGCTAAATATATGGAGCTATTTATAGAAAAAGTAAACCATATCGGCATTTTCCCTGTCATTAGAACTAGACCATAAAAAGTGAATAGAAGCAATCTACATAAAACAGTCAAAAATGGATATTTCAAGTAGTACTAAAAAATTTAAAAAACTATTATTTGATTTGATTACAAAGCTTTCAGTTTTAAAAGTAGACTACCATCGAAAAAGCAAGTTTGCTCATCAGCAATCAGATAAAAGAATAAATATATTTTCATCAATCTGTCAAAAATTTTATCGCTACCTAAATTATTTGAATTACATGTAAGATACGTCCATATTTGACACCCGCATAAAAAAAGTATTTGAAAAATAGAAACATGGTGCAGAACTATGTCTTTCTCGAAGGCATACCAATGGCTAACTCTTCTCACCATCAGGATTATTTAGATTATTTGATGCAGAGTCCATTCTCCCTGCAGCTTGATCTGCTGCGATCTCGTCCAGGATAGGTTTAAATATATAGATACTGAGATTCAAAATGAATGAAATAAACTTCATGTTATAACGTAGAACTAAAAAATTACTGAAAAATTAAAAATTCGTAATAATATTAACCAAATAGTCAAATGAACTATAAAAAGTTATGAATTAAGCATCATTCAATGCAATGCTTCATGACGTACGATACGAACCTTAATCATTAATCATTAAAAAATTATAGACAGATGAACAGCATCAATGAAGACGAAATCAAAAAATGAAAATTTAATTGAAACTTTTTCTCACCCCGATATGACTCCAACAATTGCAGCAACAACATACACACGATGATCCCTATGGCGCGGTCTCAAGTTCAGTCGCCTCCAAAACATTATGAGAATATGGTTAGTAAGGAAAGTTATTTCAGAATTATGCACAGCTATGTTGTCAGAAAATTTAACTAGACTGACAACTATTTAACCTGAATTTAGACGTTTTAAACAAAATATTTACAATCTATTTTAGGCTTGCAAAATCGATTTCAGCATCTTTCATATCAAATTATTGGACAGCATCAAAATTTATTTTCAACATGATATCTATACTCGTATTAGAATATCAATTCAACCGATCTGAAGAAAGTCATGATATTACCATGATCGGCTTGTTGACAACAGAAGACTCTGCTTGTGAGAGCTTTATCTCTGCTGATTATATTTTGTTTGAAAATCTACTCAAACAAGTCAAGCAGATGCAAACTGATTCTTTGCATATCATAATCATATTCTTTTCTGCCATACAAATTTTACCTGACTTTTTTCATAAGTTCTGTTTGAAGATTGCTTGAGAAGTAGTAAGTAATACTTTATAAATGATGCTTGCTTCAAAACACCAAACTCTCAATACCACTTATTTCAAGTTTAATATGAAGCATATATTGGTATCTTACTTTACCCAAAATTTCAAAGTATGAGAAAAGATAATGAATGTCAGCTGAAAGATTGTGCTACATAGATGCAAAAGGCTAAACCATATTTGATGATGCACTATTTTTCTTTCTCAACTTGCACCTTGATGTCAAAAAAAGCCATTCATAACAAAGATACTTAATCCTTATTTGAAAAACAGCCAATTTTTTTGCATCATATAATAGTGCAGCAGAGATTCTTTAATTACCTTTTTTTATAAATACCATTTTTTTGCAGTAAATGGAATGATGTTTTTGTGATTAATTGCTTGTCAGATTTGGAACCAACATGTAGAAATACCGATATATCATATGGAATTTAAATTCCAATATACTACAAGTGTTACATGTAACTTGCATGATCAAAAGTGACACTTTCAATCTTTTGATATAACAAAACATGACTTGCCATATTATAAAATGTTACTGTCAAACCATTGTTAGCCAATTATAGTTGATGCATATCAAGTTCAAATACATGCTATCCAAACCAATAATAACGGATGCATTACCCAATCAAATAAGAACGGAACTGTACGCAGCAGTCATAACACCAACCACATAAATCATTATTCCCTACAAGTTTTAAATTATGTCTATGCTGCAATATTATTGTATCACTGCCAATGTCCAATGCTTATCTGATTACTATGTGTTAGTTAAAAAATTGCTCATTTAGTTATATTAACAAATTGAGAATGAATTAAAGTTAGGAGACAATATCCAAAACAATTTTCAATTACAGTATAAAAAATGAAATATAAATATTTAGTCGAGGTGCAGTTTATTATTTTTGTCCTACTGGATCATATTTTTGAATGTTTCTAAAATTATGCAACTGTAGAACTTTTTCACTTCAAAAATTGGGGGCCACTGGCAGTGCTTGGATGCCTGTAAGGGTTTTCTTTGGGTTAACCATATTCATATTCTTGAGGTTTTTATCAAAATTTATTTAACATTTGATCCAATACACTAATACAATGGTTGCATTCTATGAAGTATTTGAAAGAGAAAAGAAAAAAGAGGAAAAAAATGCAAGCACAATATATATGACAAATTACAGCAGAGGACCAACAACTACAGTTACCCAGGGACGGTGCCAGGAAAACCAGTGTGCAGCGCATATTGTAACAATGTAGAAGAGTGAGAAGAAATAACTAAATTGTAACAATATTATGCAGGCTGCATGGGGGTAACCTTGCAAGCTGCATAAAATATTTTATGAAACTACAAATTACCTTGTTAATCCCAAAAAACGTTACAAAATAAGTTTGGTGAAAAGTTGGGTGAATCGGGGTAACATATGAATAGGATAAATTCCGGGTACTAAAGCAGTAAATATCCTAATGTATTCATTGAAGGAGATTAAGTTTGAACAACACTCAGACTTATACTATTTCTTAAATATCATAAGAAGCCAAAACTAAATGCTATTATACCAGATCTGTTAACTAAGTTCAGGCAGAAATGAATTCATCTTTTTTCCTGCCTAGTACATGAGTACAGCAGTAATTATAGTGAACTGATTGACTACAGTGTACGGAATTTTAACAGAAAAAAGCCAATTGAAGTAGTTGCCAATATTTTCAGTGGACAATACTATAGTAAATACTTCCAAACAAGAAAGAAGATATATGCACTATGGAGTACTATCATCTACAGAATAATAACTTATAAACCTTAAAATGAGTAATTGAAAATGTGATTTCTGATCACTTGCAATATTACAAATATAGTTTATGGTCGACTTTAATCAATTTTTGACCATAATCAACTAAATATAGTGTAACTTTTCAAAATTGCAGCAATCCTAACATATGAAAACTGCTGACAAACCTTCTCATAATGTGTTACTATAGCTTAAAACTAAATACCAAATGAACTTTTTCTTACCAACAGTTGAATGCAATTTGAAATAAAAAAAACATTGGAAACGTTAAACTATAAAACAATATTCAAATTGTCAAAAACAGTTCTATATATTTTCTTCTAGTCATAATGTTAGAATATCAACCATTTTTAATGTAGCTTAGACTTATGATAAGTCTCTGGAGCCCATTTACTACAATTAACAGACCAGATTCTTGCCAGATATATTTTTAAATTACTGTCAAAATTTTTATTATTTTCAAAATGTTGAAAGAAATCAAATAAATATTGAGCAACTCATCAAAATCATAAATTTTCTGAGAATAAGAAGTGGTATAAATTTTGTAGTTTACTCTGCAGTGAAGACTTTCAATCAATATCATCTTAAAGAGGTAAATTATGTATTCTTCCTCAGGTGTAGCTGAAAGCTACTTGTAGTGACTAGATAGAATATAAAAGTCATTTTTCTTTTTACTGCCATAAAATGAGAGTAAATATTCTACAAAAACACTTATTTTTTGTAATAAATAAAATATTCATTGCTATGGACAATCATGCTTGAGATTATCCACCTTAATATAGTTCATTGTAGTCATTTAAAAGCAAAAATCAGAAGTCATATTTAGTATTTGTAATGAAGATTATTACCGTTGTGTAACTCTCATTACATATTATGCAAAAAGGTTGTTAGAAATTAATATCCTCAGGGGCTAATTCTATTTTCCCAGCTGCAGTAAGTTTTCATTAAAGTATTTGCAATGTACTAAATAAATTAGTTGCATGGATAACAGTAGGGTGATATTTTTGTTGTATAGATAACTTTATCTCACTTCCATCAACACAATTAATACATGATATATATATACATGCATTTTTGTCACAGCTTTGTGTTTTGCTGTATTTTGTGTTTTCTAACATTTATACAGAAAAACCTTTTCCTTGTACAATTTTTTCATCAATAAGATACAAGAACAATGAACTGTTAGAAAAAAGATAAGAATACATTGCGCTGTGAGTGTAATCACAGCGCAAGGGAACAACAAACAAGAAAATAAAAGTAAAGTAAGAATGTATATAAGTAGTGACCTCTACTTATTGCACGCTATGGGAGTGTGCTGCTAGAGTAAGCGTACTTCTGCTGGAAGAAGTGATAAGAAGAAAGCAAAACACACAATAGTTTGTAGAAATCCAAAGAGTCTTCTCAAAATTGCAAAGAAGTTTATGGAAAACCAAAATGAATTCCAATTTCAGCCAGTGATGTAAAAATACTGCAATTACGAGTAGATTAAAAATGTCGGTAAAGAAACTTCATGGAATGAACTGTTAGGTTTTGCAGAGCAAATCCTGGAAAATCACGGATAGAATGAAAATAAGTTATGAAATGGTTCACAAAAGATATTGACAGATAAAACGGGTCACGAGTCATGATCTGGAATGGGGAGTTAGAGCAGCAATATATAGAAATTCTAACAAAAATGAGTGCTTGTTGAATTCTGGTTGACAATTCTAAGTGGCAGTACAAAACTTACAACAGTTAAGGTTTTGTATACATACCGCTTTCAATATCTTTCATAGATAGTGCTAGCCATTAATTACATAATAATCTTTTAGTTCATATTTAAACTGTTTATTTGACATCACATTTATAGCATATGAGGAAACTTTTGATGAAGTAGAATAATACAAAATTTTTAAAACATTGGTCTGAAAAAGTCTTACAATAAAGTTTAATGCTAAACATTTTGTCAAGTAGCATCATTCTTCCTTCTTTTTTTCTCTCTGTACTGTAAATTGTTAGCCCTGGCAAATAGCTCAACAAATTAAATGCCAAGATCTACTTATAGACAAGACAAAGCAAATATTGAATAAAGACAGAGCAGGACAGGAACTATAATATATAGTATATTTACAAGACTGAATTACTAGACTGCTCAGGCTACTTGCATGATTAAAAGTGAATCTTCAAATCAATCTAATTTATACTTCAAGCTCATTGATTACTGGTCATAAATTGTTACTGAAGTTGAATAGTGGCTTACCACATGTAAAATAAACATATTTAACCAATTTTAGTCTTTATTGGATGCAACAATCCTAACATAAATATCTTATACTTAAATATCATCATTAAAACTGTGATGTAGTAAGATGCCTTGCAAACTTTTCTGTAGTACAATATCAAACTGAACATTTCTTGTGGTCTATTTGAGATGTGTAAACAATCTGGTGAGGAAAATTTGCTGCTACAGTGGCAGTTTTATCAAAAATGTATCAACATTTTCTGATTATATTCTTTGATACAAACTTTGTAGAATCCTCATTTACTGTACAACCAAGTTTTTCAAAGAGATTCTTGAGGTTTTTGGACTGTTTTACAAAATAAAATTTTTTGCTGCAAAATATTGATTATTTTCATGCGTACAAAAATGGTGCACAAGTTAGATTGAATTCACTTCTAACATATTTTTACCTACCATTACTGCTATTAAAAATATTGAGTTTTCCTTATTATTAGAAATATATAGCTGTTAGGAATTAGCTCCCTTAGAAATTAGTTCTATTTTTATAGCTGCAGTCAGTTTTCATTTATGATGTTCCAAGCAAATTGGCTGCACAGATGCTAGTTGGGTTATATATTTTGTTGTATTGATAGAGTTAGCTCACTTCTAGCAACACAATTAGTACGTGATAGATACACATATTTTTGTCACAGTTTCCTGTGTTCTATTGTGTTTCACGTTTCTAAGAGGAGTACACCAAAAGAAAGTTTTTATATTAGAAATTGGGATGCTGTTAGACTCCACAAATATTTCAATAGACTCAAAGATCTAGTTGTAGACAAGACAGGGTTATGACAAGACAGGACAGAATTATGATATATAGTATATTTACAAGACTTAAGTGCAAGATTGCTGAGGCTACTTATGTGATAAGAAGTAAATCTTCTCATCAATGTATTTCATAGTTAAAGCTAATTGATGACTCACCATAGTTATTGTTGAAGTTCAATGATGACTTGCCACATTTTAAAAAGCCATATATAACTGATTTTAACCTTATATGGATGCAGCAGTCTTAGCATGTATTTAACCAGTTTTAGGCTCATTTAAATGCAGCAATCCTAGCAGATTCATTTGACTACTGAAACAATTTCAATTTGTTGCAGCATTGATGCATGTCAGCTGTTTTGGAATTGTATTGCAAATATATATTTGGACAAATGCATGCTGAATGACAGCAACATTTGCTTTGAGTGTCATTTGCTCTAGAGGAAAGCATCTAAAAATATCAAATGCTATTTTCATAACTCAAAATTTATTAAAAGTATCAATTTTCATCATCTGGAAATGAATTATTGACTATAAGTTACAAATATATATAAATAATAAGCATGGTACAATAATGATTATGAGGTGATAGTGACCAAGAAGTATATAAATATGTGATAATGATTATGATTAGTTATATTAAATTCATTTTCAATTAGGTAGCAACTCATGTTTTACCAATTCTAGAACTAATTGTAAGAAGGGTTATCTTACTATTTTTCTGCTACCTTCTGAAAATTGGTCACTATTAATTTCATACTAGTTTTGAAATTTCCCTTAATTTTTTTTATGTCTTACCATGTACAGGAAATATATGTATATATATATATATATATATTTATACCAAAGATTTACAAGGCTACTTCGTTTTATATTTTTACTCTTCTACCAAATGTTGAGCTTTCATTATTATCACTAATAATCCCTAACACTTGATTTAATTGCAATATTTTGCTACTATAAAACCTTCATTTTTTTACTGGCACATTAGGTAGAATCTGCAATTTGGCATTATTCACTTCTGCTGAAATAAAACATAACTTTCATGTAGTGTGTATGACAAACTAATTTTGATTACACAGTTTTAGGTAAAATATTTAAAAAATAACATCTTAAACTTAGACCTTGCTGTTCTACCGTATGCATTACAGAAGTGATGCACGTACAACTATCAAGCCTGCTTAGCAACTCATAAAAATACAACTACATGTCAGGAATTAACGGTTAACTGCTTAGTTCTATTTTACTTTGAGCTGCATCATTACTTCTGTTGGAGATTCTCATTATATATTATTTATAGTTCCGACTGCTGACATCAAGTTCTAACTTTATCCAATGGAATTTGCCACAGAGCAATTATTAATGGCCTGTTGCATAATTGAATATTTGTCTGTCTTGCATTGATAGAGATCACTTCTAGCAATGCAGTAATATATATATTATATGACTTCTTTCTAGTGTCTGTTATATCACAACAGGTTTGCCACAAATTCCAGTCTTTAGGAGTCTTTTAAATACCTCAGTGATCAATTGTTGACTTACTTGTACATGCACTGCATCTTTACGGTTGGGTACAGTTTTGCAATCACATACCAGTACTACAAAGAAATCCTGGTAGCAATTTAACACTTATCATTTTATTCAATACTTGATCCTTTTTCACCTCCTCAAGTTAACTTAAGAACAGTAAGCAAAACCACAACTAAAAAAATATATATATACATTAGAAAAATATGGCATAAAGTATGAAATTGTCTAAGCTCAGCAATGTGCAAGAAAAATCAGCAAGAAAGACAATTTGTATTGCTGGAATTGATGGAAGTGATAAAAAAAGATAGTTTGCTAAAGATTTCATACAGGCTGCATGAATAGATCTTCGATAAATTTTGTAACTGCATAGAAGTTGCACATTATGAAAATATGACAATATATGAAACATACGTTGTAGTGGAAGTAAGCTTTTCATAGTGAAAAACGGGACAAATCAGGTGCTTGGGAAGTATATACTGAGAACCACAAGAGTGACTGGTAAAGAAAAAACATATGCTTCAAAGGTCTTTAGAGCAGAAGGATAATTTTACTATGCGATGGAAGCAATTTCAATTGAATTTTAATGAAATATTGGTCATCTGGTTATGTCGTATCTTTTGACCAGTCGAATGTTTGTAAATCCTTATATTCGGTTGAATAATAAATTTGTGTCAATGAAGATTACTTGGCACTGATCATTGGAACTTGGCGTGATTCTGCAGAAACCCTACCCTGTCAACGGGGCTTAGAACCTAGAGCAACTTAAATGTAAAAGAACTTTAATTTCTAACTAATGCTCTAATATTATCCATGTGTAGCCCGAGTAAAACTCTTCTAGCAATGATTGCATGGAGCATGTATTTTTCAGCTGCCTATCTCACGATGAATCGATACGTTAGGTGTTCTATGAGTGGCGGCATTCTTCTTTATCCCATCAATAAAGGGCGTTTTGATTTAATAGGGGTAGCCCTGGGGTGTTACGACCATATCAATATACTGCGGAAACTTTTGACACTCCAAAGCTTCCTGTCACTGTTCTTTCGGGGTTCTTAGGAGCTGGTAAGACTACTCTAATGCAACGAGTGCTCTGAAACTGTGAGGGAATACGAGTAGCAGTGATTGTAAATGACATGGCTGAAGTCAACATCGATGCGAAGCTAACAAGATCGTCATCGTTTCGTTTAGGGAACGAAGTTCATCGCGTGGCTGAAAAGTCGGTTGAGATGCGAAACGGATGTATTTGTTGTACACTACGTGCAGATCTAGTCGAGGCAATAACGAAACTTCCTCTTGAAAACAGATTCGATTACTGTCTTATTGAGTCAACAGGAATCAGTGATCCTATTCACGTTGCTGAAACTCTTTCACATGAGAATGAAGACGGCAGCCCGAGTTTAGTTGATGTTGTTTCTTTAGACACAATGGTGACTGTCATCGATTGCAAAAACTCTATGAGCGAGTTACAGAAAGCAGATTGATTAAGCGAAAGTGACCTGGCATCCAGTATTAAGGATGATCGGACTATTAGTAAACTGCTACTGAGTCAGGCAAGTTATAAAAAACTGTAGGTTCATTGCCATTTGATAACCACTCAATTTTTAACCCAACATGTGTGGAATGCCACTCATTCTAATTTTTCATACATTTTTAAAAAAGTGCAAACTTGGGTTAAATTTACTAGAGTATACAGGTTTGTATTTTGTGTCAATTATGAGTCTCAATAAATTTAACTATTAACTTTTGATTGTAAAAACATTTATATTAAAAATAGGCATATGTCATGCTAACGTAGAAGATGTAATGAAAAATTTTTAGTTGCCTTTCCATCCAAAAATATTTATTGAGATGATATATATCACATGTAGTAAGCCCTTAATTCATTGCTGTTAATGTGGAATATGATAATACAACTCCAATTTCATCCACATTATTAAGTCAGTTTGCCAATTTTCATTCCTTGAAAATAAAATAAAATTCTGTAATGCTATTGGAACTTTGGCATCATTTTAATAACCACGTCGATTAGAGAAATGTATTAATCTAAGTTCAGCATTTATTTCAATGAATGTACGCCTCTCTGAATTGATTCTTTCAAATATGTGCAAATTGTCATTAATTCTTACTCTATGACTGCGCTACACTTGAAGATTTTTTTAGCTATACGCATGTTGAAAGTGTATGAAAATGACTCATCTGTTACTATACAGTGGTAATGTTTTATCCAATATAAGCTATATTTGGTGATCGTTAGTCGTATTACTAAATTGTACTAATTTAGATTATGTAGCTGAAATATTTTAAATGTAATTAACCTTTCAAAATTATTCTCAAGTTTTGACAAAAAATTTTGAGGCATGACCTTCCAAGAACAACCCGTTACGTGCTGAAAAGTCATTTAAGCAAGTGTTTAAGCTTTCATTACCCTTTTGAATTAACTATCCTTAATTACAAATTAATATTTTAAAAACTTTTCTCTAATTTAGCGATATAAAATTTAACTGCACTTTTCCATCCTGAATTGTTAGGTGGAGTTTTCTAATGTAATTGTTATGAACAAAATAGACTTAGTTGATGAATCTGAAGCAGCTGAACTAGAG